>LGRX02003965.1:0-17275 GCA_001247695.2 Cymbomonas tetramitiformis | reverse complement strand
ACACCCCATTACACCCCAAACCATCCCCCATTACACCTCAAACCATCCCCCAACACCCCCTAAACCATGCACAAACAACCCCCAAACCATGTCCCAACACCCCTCATACAGCCGGCACAGGCTGGCCTGTACCGATTGCAGGTGGTACAGGCGGGCCTGTACCGGTGGCGGGCTCATACCGCGGGGGGGTCATGCCAATCGGTACAGGCGGGCCTGTACCAGTGGAATCGGTACAGGCGGGCCTGTACCAGTGGAATCGGTACAGGCGCGCCTGTACCAGTGGAATCGGTACAGGCGGGCCTGTACCGAAATCGGCCGGTATATACCAGCGGCGGGCTCATATTGTAACATATATATACGTCATAATGTAGGTGCGCGGCGCACATATGTGCGTCAATTTTAGTACACGTGCGCTAACAGTGGTAAATTGCACACTGTAAAAGCACACAAACCGCCCACGATATTGAATATCTTTAATCCGACGTGTTTCACAATGCGTCAATTGATACCATGGTTGGTTTATATGATGTGAGATATGCCACTGTTAGCGCATCTGTACTGAAATTATAGTGCACGTATGTGGGCCGCGCACCTACACTGTAACATATGTACATACATATATGTATGTGTGTGTGTGTGTGCAGGCGCCGCATTCGTCTTCAACTAGTACTAATCATCGAGTTGCGTGAAACATAGAAAAGGACGTGAAATTTGTGATTCCGCTCTGGTGTTGCGGATGGTTCACATGTAGGTGTCGACGTCAGAAAGCATTTGCGTAGTCACATGCATAGATAAACATTATAGAGAACACGCCAGAGAGATGTATACAGTGGTTTGTGAGAGGTGCGCTTCCCCGTGTGCATGCAGACCTCGCAATACAGACTAACAGCTTCAGTTGGCTAATGCCCTAATCATGAATATGAATGGACATGTATCAGTCAGAAACACATTCAATTCACTTGCGAACACACGGAGGGCAAAAGAATATTATTTGCCTGTGCTTATACTGTTTGGCCACCTGGTGAACACAACATACATTGCGTGTGAGGGTGCTTCTGTGGACATTATTAATAATGCACAACCCGTATCAAACAGCAGGCCGGTGTCGCTAGGACTAGGAGCACTTAGCCAATGTGCAATGTCCAATCACTATAGACTTAAGCATTCAAATGCTGATTGAATATGACATTCACGAGGGCTGAGTTAGTATACTTGGAGCAGAGCATTTGGGCATCATGTTTATCATTTGGAATACAACGTATATTTGGAAGTGCAACTTTTCCGGCATCATCGCATGTTAACGATTGATACTGAGCGGTGCCAGCAGCATCACGAGGAATTGCAGGGAAAATACGTGCATCATAGCTTATGGCATTGCTGCGAGGTCGCCCTTGAGGCACGCCCATGATCGCGTCTTTCAATTCCTCCAGTTGCCTGAGTGCCTTATCACACTCCAAACACTCTTGCCGCTGGGACTGGCAAAGTGCACTGTCATCATCTTCGTCATTTGGAATTTGCAATATCTGTTGTGCCGTTTCCGATAACGCTGTCATATCACCATTTGGATTAGGCAAAAACAAAGTGCTCTTCCGTAGTAGTTCAGGCTTTACATCTTGAGGACTTGGATATGCGTTGGTCTTGCGGGCGTGGTTGACTAGTCCCCGCTTGCTGATGGCTGCACTGTTTCCGTCTCGGGATAAGCACCTGTCATATCGCATTGCAAACAGCAGAGCGCCCACCTTTTTTTTTTGCATGCTTCGGATTTGCTAGCAGTGCACTTCGTGTGTTTCATAGATCTAGCAGGTGTGCAGGCAGGAGGCGTTGTACTGCATACAGAAGTGTTGTATTTGTGCATATCTCCACATATACATGCAGGTACGGGGATTTGTGGATATACTGGTCATTAATACAAACCAGGGATGATGATGAGTCATACAGAATGTCAGGAATCTGAGATTCGAAACATTGATATATTTGCTGTGATCAGGAATATGTACATAACTTGGATTTAGGTATGTTCGATGCATACTGAGCTCGGCCCCAACGACATACAAGGGTACAATAATGTTACATTGAATGACCTAATGCTCCATATGAGCATATGTGGACCTCCCCTTGGGCCCAATTTAAAGTAAGCACATATACAACGTTGTATGCATATAGTGTGGCACCGACATTGAAAACTTGAAAAATACTGAATATCGCAGTTTAACTCATAGAAAGAACTCGCAACATCGAAGAGGGTTTCCCCTTACCTATTTTGTGCAGCTAGGGATTTTCCTTTCACTCTGAGCATGTACTCAATCTTGAAGCGCAAGCCAACCTCAAGGTTAGTCAGCACGCCAGGAGGTGTTTTGCTCAGAAGATGTGCCTGCATCCATTCCGTATATACAGCAGATACGCTTACTCAGGAAGTATTGCACGTGAAGATATTCTACGGGCTCATTAAGATAATAGGAATGGCATTATATCGGTGGTTGTAATCAGCATGATATAATTTTCATCAGGATGCGCATATATACTATGCACACAGCATGTTGCTCTCAAAGTCTCAATCAAATGCATGCCTGAGACATGTGCTGCGAGGCATGGCGAATTAAATTTCTGGGCGGAAGTCCCCACCTTTGAAAGACGGAACACTCGCATACCCGAGCTAAATGCCACAGCACACCACAGCAGATGTGCATCGCTTGCAGAAACGATGTTTGGAAAAAAAGATGATTCTCCGAATGTGTCCCCTTCGAAAAGCTTTTTTAGTCGGTAAAGATCATCTTCGGCATACTTGCCCTGCCGAGATGCAACACTTGCACACCAACAAAACCATATACTGTGCATAAACAGCTGAGAATGTTAAAAGTATCATGAGCATCAATCAAAGTGATAGGGTATACAACATAGCGACACACTATCCATCACGATGCTAAAAATGTATGTTGCAGTCATGTTGCATCAGGCTTAGGAAGTGTGCGCACTTTGACTATTCGCACATGCACAGTACGTGCATCTATATGCTGTGTCACTGTGATCTTGTTTATTTGTGTCAATAGTGACGTGCCATGCGCATATACCTGTCGCAGGATATCTGGACCTTTGGGAACGTTCTCAGGAGGCCCAATCCAGGCACATATCCAACAATCCCCCGTGATGAGAAAATACATATTTTTATTTGACTGCAGAGGTAGCACCGTGCCCTTGGGGAAATTGAACTGAGCACATATGCGCACCACACCCCAACAACATCCCCGAGTATTTTTCACATACACAAGGTTGAGAAAGTAGATCAGCGAAGCGAGGTTTAACTATCGGCATGGAAGACGTGAAGTGAGATTGAGGATTTTGTGAATAAATGACTTACTTCCGAGATTGACCGGCAGATATCGAGCACTGCTTCATCGCAGCACTTTGCAAATGTGTAAGTTTGCTTCTTAAGGAAATTCATGCGCCCGCGGTAAAGCGATTCGTGCGCCGAGGTGAAAATAGCGAGATATGTATCCTTGTCTAAAACGAGGCATGTCATACTTGTGCGCGTGAAACACGTCGCAGCGCGCGGCGCATCTTGAACAACACCCATCTCACCAAATACGTCGCCGGGACCTAAAATCGACAGTCCACAGCGATAAGATGCGTTAATGCCTCGCGGTTGACACAATCGGGTAGAAAACCAGGGGAGGAAGTGACAAGTACTGCCGCAACATTCTACTTGAAAGTGACATGCTTTTCAACTTAAATGAGAGAATAATGTTCAAGAAGTTATTGGCATACCCATGACCGCGACCACGCCGATTCCCTCAATGAAAGCGTGACCCGTTCCTCGAAGTACGAAGAAGACCTTGTCGGAGCGGTCGTTTTGTTTGTATATCACCAACCTCGCGGTGTGAAAGGTGAGCTCCACAGCCTCACAGAAGAGCTTTTGGTTGGCGCTAGACAAAACGTTCACAGCGGGAATCAGAGTCGAGCACAAGGAACGCAGCGCTAACGCGTCCTTTCTTTCAAGTTTCTGGGCTTGCTTCTTCCTGAGGTTGCCAAACTAAGTCAGCGAGGAAAGGAAGCGGAAAGTGTTTCAGAGGTGCACACGCAAAACATATTCTGGTTCAATTTACGGAACCTTTTGCTCAGGGGCCTGATCAAAGTACTGGCTTCGGGGCCCCGAGGGGAGGATACCTTATGAGTCCCACGATTCGCTTCGGGAGAAGACCGGGTTCCCCCTTCAAGCTGAACGTTTCCTCGCGCGCAACTTCCCACTTGGACTTCATGATGATATAGCTTCCCAAACGCTTCAGAGTGCAGCGACTTCACCCCACTGTAAGCACTATTAAAGATTGTTTGGGCGCTTCATGTGATGTGTGGCACTACTATCTCCTGTGTAGTCCATTCAGCGTGGTTTTGCTTGACCCATAACGGAATTGAACGCGAGACGCCTGTTTAGTAAGCAACTGGCAGAAAGAGCAAAGATTCTGAAGCCGGCCATATCAACCACACATATATAGCATTTTCTAGTGGTAGTTGCTAAAGCTTCGAGCCTACTTTCCGTCTGAAGTCGTTTCCCTCACCTTTGGAAGTCTAAGTCTAAGTGACGTTTCATTTTTTTTCGCCACACGAGAGAAGGATCGCGGGATCTCAATCGAATGTCCTTCGTTTGTCCTACACTTGAACAGTCGACGGTTACAGACGAGAGACACTCTTCGGGTTCCCATACGCCAGACGAGCATTCTCCGAGCGGCCGCTGCGCGGCCGAGCTGAATTCGTGATCGGCCACGGCGAGGGTCACGTTACATCGTTCGTCTTTCGGCTCGGAGAACCTCTGGACCCAGAAACGTATAGGCGGGAGTACTCATGGAGACACAGACTTCCATCCCCCTGGGGGGAGGGAGCTCTGGTCTTTCTGTCACCCCTCGACCCGAGGTGCCTGGTCAGAACTGTCATCCGTGGTGGGGAAAATAAACCCCCCTGTATTTTATTTTCATGCATCTTAGACTTTGACACCACCCGAGCATCTCGTCTTAGCTTCACAGTGTTTGTGGAGACTGAATAAGTATATATAATATCACACGGTAGTCGTATCGTATAAATATGCGTATTTTACCGTCTCCGTTAGGTGTTGGCTGTTGGGCCTCACCACTGGCGAGTTAGCTCACGCTCTCATTTTCTTTGATCCCGCACCGTGTGCAGTTCACGCGTCCCTTTTTCGCGTGATTTGGCAGCGGAGCACCTTCGTCCTCTTCGCCTCCATCTTCGCCCCGCGTGCCCCTTGGACACCGGGAAATTACTCGAGCACATTGTCCTCGAGCCCTTCGACCTTTGTCACCCCCACTGTCTTCAACATTCCGCGTTACGTTATCCCGACAATATCTGCAGAACGCATTTCGCTTGCCAGCCGCCTTCGAGCTGCCCGTCCCCATGGCGGGCCTACCCCCAGTAACACCAATCCATCTGGGGATTCGTCCGGCGACCCGGTGGTGCCCATGTCGACGCTTCTTACCCGCGCCCTACGCCGGTGTCGCGTTCGCCCACTCCTGTCGAGTTCCACCACGACAGCTCGGTATGGACATCTGCGCCTGTTCGAGCCTCCCAGCGAGCTGAATTTACCGAGAAGTTGGACTACGCCTTCGCTTATGGTGAGGAGCTGGCCAAGCTCCTTCGTTCCCATGGATTCAAGTCGAACGTGGGCCTCTCTTTGGATGGACCTGGCTCCGAGACTGACTTCGCCGTACTTTTGACGAACATGTCCCACGTCTTCGGCCCTATTTCCCGCGACGAGGTCTTCAAACTTCTGGACGATCTGGACTTCGACTACGACGTGTATGATGAGAAGTGAGATTCTCGGGCTGGTGGGGGATATATATGTATATAGGCAGATATATATCTATCACAGAATGCACAGTCAGTCGGAACACTCGCTTTCGGAATACTAAGATGATAACATTAAATACTTTAGGGGTTTTATGCATCTGTGTTCCGAGCTACCGAGACGCATGCTACGTGTGACACGGCTCTCCGAAGGAGGACAGCAGGAGACAGGCCCCCCCACTTTATAGTGGGGGGGTAAATCGGTCTACCCGTGACACCACCTCCTCCAGAAGGAGAGAGGTGGAAACAGGGAGCAGTGTCAATAGGCCTGCCGGCCATCCCACAACAAGAAATCTAAGGAGCCTTTTTCAGCTCAGCTAGAGGGGCATCCGCCGGCGCTAGTTCATGCTGCTTAGATTGAAACAGAGCAGGGCTACACAGAATTGTCTAGTGAATCAGGGTTTGGGCTCTGGAGCAGGCGGCGGCGACGTTCTCGATGATAGAGGACGTCGAGCGTAAGGAAGACGATGTTCAGCCAATGCCCGTGCGGTGCCAAGGCCAAAAGCGGCCTGGCACCACCAGAGCGAATGCACCGACGAAGAAAGGGTGAGGAGGTGGAAGGTGGAAAATGCGGTGAAGGGATGTGGTTGAGCTCATGGGGAAAGGCTCGAAAGGGATGATGGTGAAGGGTGAAGTGGGCGTGACAGCACCGCCAGACACCGCCAGATGGTGACCAAGGGGCGCATAAGGTGAAGGTGAGGGAAGTGGAGGGATGAGGTCGAAATAGTCAAAGCACTCGTTGTCGATGGTGAGCGCGATGGACTCGAGCTTGGTGTCTGGTGCGCAAACACCACCAGACACCACCAGACCATAGGTCCATAGCCAATGGTAGAATGCTGCCGATGTACTCGAAGAGAGATCAACGTTGAACGAACAACGGCCATACGTGCACGTTGAGGTCCAGTGGACATGGTCGCTGATCACTGACCGCTGACTGCAGAATCTGCGAACCCAAAGCTAGGGTTCCCAAGCAAAAAGCGAACTTCTCGTGAAATTAAGCAAACCAAACGATGAAAGGGTCAAATTGGGGTAGATTCTCGCGGGGAAAACGTCGGTGAAGTCAAAAACGTCGTGCGGCAAACGGTCTTCCCGCCAGGAGCGGTGCTGCTGGCCAGAAAGTCGAGTCAGAGTGCGTTTGGGTTCTTGGTGTTGACGTAACTTTCCGTAAAATTAACCAAATCGAGTGATGCAAAAGTGCAATTGGGGTCAAATTTCACGGGGAAAGCGGAGGTAAGGTCAAAAACGGCGTACGACCAGCCAGTTAACGATGGAATCGCAGAAATGAGACTGGAACCGGCGAATGAGACTCAAATGAGACAGGGTATTTTTTTTGCGGAATTTTGGTTCCAGGGGCCATATAGATGTGGTATCCATGATAAAAAACGAACTTTGTTAAGAAATTTCGATTTTACAGCCGAAAAACAGCCAAAAACACTCCACGAAGGCTGAAAAGTTGGGATATCTGAAATTTGTTTAAAAGACAAGATTATTGCGATACTCACATATTTTGTAGTTGAAAATATGATATAATAACAAGGTAAGTTGAAAATTTATGAAAAGACCATGCATACTCCTAGCTTAGAATGTTTTTTGGGGTATTTTTGTGTCACGTGAAGCCGCGACACACTGAAAATAAGTGAAAATTGACTATAACACGGGATAACGGTGTTGTAGGCTCAAACTTATCTTAATTAAGAATGTTCAAAACAAAAGACATAAAAAAACTTCATAGGGCAGTGCTCCACAGCTGCGGGATGGCTCATTTTTAGCCAGTTCAGCTGAAATGGCTTAGGGTTTGAAGCGGGAGTGCAAGTCATGCCTTGAACTGTGATGAATGATGAAAATGCAAAGTATCCCTACTGTTCACAAGTTTCAAATATGGTCAAGAACCAAAAAAACACCACCCACAATACGTGGGATTGAAGCATATTCACAATTACTATTTACACGCACGAGCATTACTCAGGGTTTGAGTGCAGGCTAGCCTAAGAGATGGGCGCTGGTACTTCCCCCATAAGAGCGCTGTACATCCGCACCACCGCCTGTGCATACAGTGCGTCGGCGGTGCTGCCCGACTCCCCCTGGAAGAAAGCAAGGTCTTTAAGCTCCTCCAACCTGATGCTTGCCTCGAGGGCGGCGGGTGTGCTCTGCTCCTTCAAAGCAATGACGAGCTTCTGTGCCTCTACCCCGGCCGCTCTTTGCCTGTCAGGTACCAGCCTTGGCTGTCCCACAGGCAGTCCTGGTGTACCTTGGGCGTCCAACGCCACGGGCAGCGGCTGCTGCGACTAGCCCTGAAGACCTCGGAGAGGGCCAGCTTGGCCTCCGGGCATCAAAGCCTGCGAAAGCCCCATTAGAGATGGTCAGTAGTGTGCCAGGTTTCGGAACTGCGAGGGACATATATATAAAAAAAAACAATACAAAACTTTATATTCTAAAGAAGAAGGAAACCTTACCGAGATGAGCTGCATGGCGATCTCCTGGGTGTACTTCTCGCTGTTCCTATGGTTTTCCCGTTCGATGGCCATCTGCTCCTTCAGATCCTGGACGGCTTTCTGTGACTGTTCGCTGATGGCGTTTTTGAACGTGTCCATCGTCTTGTTGGAAGCCTCGGAGAGTTGCTGCTGAGCAACGACGTGTTTGTCCGTCAGCTGCACCTGATGCTGCAGGTGCTTGTTCTCAATGGCATCTTGCCTTTGCAACAGCGCTGCTTGGAGCTCCTTGGCCTCCTGGTTGCGCTCGTCCTGGTCTTTGCGCAATTCCTGCTCCCGAAGCCTTGCTTGCTTCCCCTGCTCCTCCAAGGCCTTCTTACCCTCCAACTTCGACTCCTCCAGAGCCTTCTGAAGGCGCTCGTTTTCCTTGGCAAGGTTGGCAACCTCAATCTCGGACTGGTCACGAGCACGTTTCAGCTCTTCAAGGTTTTGTCTGTCGGCGTCGGAGTCGGTGTTCCTGGCATTAGCGTTCCGCACGCTTTCGGACGCCAGCCTCAAGAACAGGTCCGCCATGTACTTCTTCATCTTGGCGTCCTGTGAGCATGTGCAGGTTTGTCAGTCAACAGTCTGGTCAAAACTTAATCAACAAAACAAAATAGGGAAAAGGGGGCCATAAGTACCATGTCCTGGACCTTCTCCTTTTTGGAAAGAGGTCTGTCTCGCCGCTTTGGGAGCTCATCCTCTTCCTCAGACTGGCTTTCTTGAACCATGCTCTGAGAAGGCTCCTGCTCTTCGTTTTGCACCCCAAAGGAACCGTGCAGTACTTCTTCATGGTGCAACTCAGGCTCGTTGGTCTTTTCGCTGTCCGTAAGGTCCTGTTTTTGCCGTAATAAGGTCACCGGCGGCCGACGAGAGGAAGTCCGTTTCCTTTTGGTATCTGCTGTTGGCTCTGGTGGCGATGGCAGCTTTCGTTTCCTTGTGCCACTGCCCAAATCATCGCCAACAGCTCCGCTTGCACCCTTCCCCTTGGCCTCGCCAACAGCTCCGCTTGCACCCTTCCCCTTGGCCTTTAAAACTGCTTTCTGATTCCCCTTCGAGTTCTTGCTACCTTCACCAGCATGGTTGCGCACCAGCACGGGTACTTTCCGCTTGTGGTCGTGTGGAGTACTGTCCGCTAGGTCCATCATGCCTTGCATCGGTCCCTTACCACTTGACATGACATATGCCGTCACCTTTCCCACCAAACGGAAGGTGAGCCCCGCTGTGAAGTTGGAGGAGGCGAGAGTCCAGTAGTTGGTGTCGCCAACCTTTCTCGCCCCACCTAGCTGCTCCGAGCGCCTCTGCTCCTCGGCCGCGATCTTTTCCCAGGCAAAAGCCAATGCCTGCTTAAAGCCTTGATACCTCTGGGCCTCCTCCGCTACTTCCCCATCGGCAGCTTGGTGGGTAACGTGCTGAGGTCGCCGTCTGCATACTCGGGCAGGCGGATGTCGTGGGCGTAGACCTTGTTGCTCTGCAGCTGAAGAAACGGGTACCTGTCGCAAAAGTGCTCCTCCCGCTTGAGCGTGACATGTCGGCTTTGAAGAAGAGGGGTTTGAAACATGACGTATTCGGCCGTGTTCCCGGAATGCTTCTCGCTCATCAAAGTGGCATGCCACTGACCCGAGCTGCCTTGGCTCAAGTTGGCGCCAACGAACCGGATTGTGGCGCCGTCTAGATCAACACCAGCCTCGTTCCCCAAGTCCATCACTGTTTCTACTTGCATGCCCTGTACCAAGGGCATGCGATACGTAAGTTTCTTCTCCCGGGTGAACTGGGCCTCGAGGTAGACGTACACCTGTAGAAGCCACCATTTCGGAATAAAGAAAAGTTACAGGCCAAATGAAAGCAAACAATGTGGTTTTCAAAGGCAGGCCGGTCGCTTACCGGCTGTTTGCCGTTCACCAAACGCGGCACCAACTCCGTTCGAGCGTTCTTGACGTTCTGTTTGGCGTTTGTACCCTCTTCCTGCGACATCTCCTCGAATGAAAGATATTCCGGGTCATCCGGACTTGGACCCCGTACGACTTGAAAGTCGACCGCTGCTCGAACATCTTCATCCTCACGGAACACGAAGGTGATGTCCTTCACGTCCCCGTGCTGGCAGGTCAGGTACGCAATTGCATCCCCAAATGTGGGAAATACACCTGGGTTGCCTGGTTTGCGTAGGTTGAAGATCACCACGTGATCCGCAACCGCATGCCCCGACACAGGAGGCGTCCAGATTTGTTTGAGCCATGCCAGCCCAACTAACAGAGGCAACCCCAGGCTGTTGACCTCCTCAAACTCAAGCAGAAACAGCTTTCTGCCCGCCCTTGCCTTCCACCTAGGCTGCTCCAAGGCGACGTCGTCATCCTCGTCCTGTTGCTGACTTACATGGGGTGCGTCCACGATGACGCGTGTGTCCTCCTCCTCGGGTTGGGGTCCGTACCGCCTCTCGCACATCGTCAGCATATTGCTGACGATGTTTTTTTCGTCCGCCTTGTATATTTTGCTTTCGAAAACATTATATCCGGACCCGTCCTCCAAGCATTTCAGCAGGAGCTCTTTCCCACATGCATGATCCAGTCCGAAGTCTGCATAGATGATTACAGGCTTCCCGTGCCCATCCTTCAGACCGACCTGGTCCAAGCACTGCCCCAAAAGCACGTACTCCCACCCATCCGCCGTGACCTTTGCCAGATCCTGGCAGGTGATCAGACCCAGCGAAACAAGGTCCACGCTGAACGCATCTATTTCAGCGTGGAACTGTAACTGATCCAAGGGGTTGCCGTCCTGCTCGAAACTTTCCGGCAACAATTCCTTTGCTGCTTCCATGGCTTCTGCGAGGTTTAGCGGCGCAGGTGATCCTTCTGCTGGAACCGAAGGCTCGGGTTCTTTTTTTTCGGGGCTGTCGTTGGGAGAAGAATGGCCACTAGAACCAGCAGAATATTCCACCATTTTTTCTGCTATCCTTGAAGCTGAGTCTTCTGAGAAAACATTATTTTCTTGCATGCGTTTCCACAAGGGGCCGTTTAATTCATAGTTATCCCAAGTTAGAATTGTTTCGCACACTTGTCCCGCAGTGTCAAAAGGCACCGTAAAATAGCCCTCTTTTTTGAGCTCAGCTTCTAAAATCTTCTCCAAGTCAGGAAGGGCCCTATCTAACAGTTCTTCTACGGAAGCCAAACCCATTATTGTTGAGAACACGAAAGTGCAGAATATAAAGTAAAATCTTGCGGATTTTCGTCACCGGTACCCAGACAATAAATTGTTAAACAACTACCTGGGCACCGGTGACGAAAAACCGCAAGATTGTGTCAAGGTGGGAACAATCTACCAAAATCCTCGACGAATTCTCAGAATTCGTCGAGCAGGGCCCCAGCGCCCGTGACGAATTCTCAGAATTCGTCGAGCAGGGCCCCAGCGCCCGTGACGAATTCTGAGAATTCGTCGAGCAGGGCTTCATCGCCTGTGACGAATTCTGAGAATTCGTCGAGCAGGGCCCCAGCGCCCGTGACGAATTCTGAGAATTCGTCGAGCAGGGCCCCAGCGCCCGTGACGAATTCTGAGAATTCGTCGAGCAGGGCCAGCGCCCGTGACGAATTCTGAGAATTCGTCGAGGACCCGTGACGAATTCTCACGAATTCTCAGAATTCGTCGAGCAGGGCCCCAGCGCCCGTGAAGAATTCTCAGAATTCGTCGAGGGCTCTCGACGAATTCTCAGAATTCGTCAAGGGCTATGGGGCCCTCGAAGAATTCCTGAACAATTCGTCACCAATGTCACGAAACAGACACACCTAAAGAGGTTTACCCGACTCAGGTGAGTATTTTTTTTGTTCTGCTCAAAACATGGAGTCCCGCAAAAAAAGACCCTCCAGAAAGCAGCTTGCCCAAAAACAGCGAAACAATATCGCCACGTTTTGCTCGGCTGAATATTCATGCGGATGGTCTGAGAACTGCGGTCGTCAGTTTACCTACGCTTCCTACGAAAGAAACTATAATCATAAGAATCTTCTATCTCAACCGGAGCTCACTTCTATGCTGATCTCCACTATTGCTGATGCAGTCGTGCGGGACGCTAAAACAGGAGAGCGTTGCATCCCTTGTATCAGCACCCCGTTCAAGTTCGGTGACAAGAGGGTATGCGCTGTCACTTTCCGCAACTTGTGGGGCTTGCCACGTGCTTCATTCTTTCGCTACCAGAAGGCTGCCCTAGCATTGGATGGCATGATTCCGAAGACGACTGTTTTTCAAGAGAAAAAGATCCCCAAAAAGCCGTTCGGTCATTGTTACGACGCTTTTAAGGACTGGGCTATGGTTCACATGTTAAAAGGTCTTCCACAAGACATGCCAACCGATGGGTCGCTACAAATCAAGCCGCTGGATTACGACGTCGAGTATATTAATTACCGACGCCTGGTGGCGGAACCGGTCCTTGTCGTAAATAAGACCTTCCGGAAATACTGCAGGCACTTGGTCAAGAAGGAACTGAACATCCGTATTCGGAAGAAGGTGGAAGTGTCAGGCATGTGTTCGATCTGCGACAACCTTGACGCGCGTTAGGCTAAGTTGCAGGCTTCCGACCCAGACCATGACGCTTGGAAGGAGCTAACTAAGCTGAAGGAATCACACAGCCAGACGCACAAGTATCAACGCAACTGCTACGACGCACGCAGGAGAGAAAGCGCTGATCCTCTTGGGGATATCGACTCCATCGCTCTTGATGGCTACTATCCTTAATCCAGATCCTCCCACAAGGATCTAGCGCAAATGGGCATGGCGACCTTGTATATCGTATATAGTGGCCCGGCATATGCTTTGGGGCAATATCTATGACCCTTTGAATTATCTATAACATTTTTTTGCTTGAAATGTCGATGCTTTAACCTTTAATCTTAGAGTGGTTTGGGTGGGTGCTTTCACAGAATTTTAATCAAAATGCTAGATCCTACCACAAGGATCTAGGGTACCGACAACTCTAGGCCTTGCTACACGAGCTCGGGTTGGTGCGTATGTTGTTAACCCTCGAGGGTATGACCAAAACTAATTGTGTAAGCCCTTTAATATAATACTAGCCGGATTAATCGCCGCATATGCGCATGACATGGTGTAGTACCGTCGAAATTCAATATTTCCATCATAATTAGGATCTGAAAATTGCATTCTAGAACCTCTAGCGGCAGTTCAAACCGTTCAAAAAATCCCCCCAAAATCCCAGGGAGACTTTGAAGTCATATTAAAGTACTAAAGTGCTCACCAAAGCAAAGATCTAACCTCAAAGCTTAAAATGGACCAAGACTTACGCCCAAACGATGCGAAATTATCCCCATACTTAAGGAATGTGTATATCTCACCCATGTTACCGCGTTCGTGTGATGTGTCCAATATACACTATCCAAGTCGTATTTCGACCCGAATATGATTAATATACATGCATACCTTGAGATATATCACGTCTATGGTGGAAAAGGATCGACATACGATTGACCAAAAATATGGAAGAGACACCCCGGTTTTGAAGCTTTAAAAAGCGTAGCCGTTAAAAATTTGGTTGGGGCATGCTATAAATGCATTAGCTAGGAGTATATATGATGGATTCTCGTCAAACCACGCACCACACTACTTAATATAGGTCCCATGTGGAAAGTATTCCTTGGGGTTGACTTGTAGAAAGCTCGTGGGGCGCCCAAATAAATTATTGAAAAAGTGATCCTTGTGGGAGGATCTAGAGCGTTCTAGGTCCTCCCACAAGGATCTCGGGATAGTAGCCATTGACGGGGCGGCAAACAAGAATACCGTGGTGCCTCACGCCCCTCATCAAGTGAAACACATCAACGAGAAGAAACGGAATTTCTTCAACTTGCATCTGCAGCTCACTATACTACATGGTTGCATGTTGCTCTTCAATCTGAGTTTTCCTTGGAGCAAACCCAAAGAAAGGCGCGAACATGATGCTGACATCATTTACCAACCTGCTTATGCTCCTGGCTTTGGGTCATACTGGCAAACGGTTCTTCAGGAAGACGTTGCATCTTCAAGTCGACGGAGGCTCTGAAAACTGGAATCGCTACACGTTCGGCTTTTGCGCCCTGCTGGTTTATTATGGCATCTACCACAAACTCGTGTTGCATCGCCTCATGGTTGGACACACCCACAACGATGTTGATGGCTGGTTCGGTTTGATGAAGATGTACATATTCGGTAAGGATGCTACAAAAGCAGGTCGATGGCTCATCTTACTCGAAGACTATATCAGCTGGCTTATATCGTGGCCGGTAAATAAGTTCTTGAAGCTGGTACAAGTTCAGGGTCAGCAGCTGGACTTCAAAAATTGGCTGAAGCCGCATCTGAACTGGGGCCTCACGGGATATGGAGGTATGGTGCGCGATGTGCATTACGTGGAATTCCAAAAGGACGAGCGTGGCGTAGTTCGCATGAAGTACAAAGGGGGGACCATGTTAAGCCTTGTCTTCCCAAAGGCGTAGACGACGACTTGACCAAAGGTCTGGAAGTAATGAACAGCTATCCCGACATTGACAGCTCTCCACCCTTGCAGGAAGTGCAACCGCTTCCAGCGAAGGAGGAGTCAGACACCCTGAATGCGTTTCAGCGGCTATGTGATCATGGTGTCGACCGTATCTCTCATGAGCAACAAGAACATCTATGTGGGTATTTTCCTTTACCACAGAAAGCTTCCGACTACGACACCTGGAAGGGCCCGAAGTTTGATCAGCAGCAACTCTTGGACTTCAAGTTGCTGCTGAGCAACGCTTGGCACCAGAACACGACCGAGGCGTCCGACCCCGCAACAACCGAACCTCAACCAGAGTTGGAGACCATTGCCGACGGCAGAAATGTGATGGTCAAGGATCTGCCAGTGGACATTCCCAAAATAACGAAAAGATGTGCGCAAGAAGCACGTCGGGTTGAAGATATTTCTTTCTGGTGAGTTCTACAATACAGTAGTCACTTCTTTTAATTAGTACAAGATATGAACCGCCATCAAGCACGCTGCTTATTGACTGACCAAAGGGTTCCTTATGTTCCTTATTATTCAGGTACAATAAGGGCGAGCTTAAGGCGGTGTTGCAGCATATGGGGCTCGACGGTGCGGGGCTGGCTGCAGAGTTGACCACACGTTTGTTCAATGCGACCGCCGCAGCGCGCAAGGAACATCAGGAAAAAGGGGCGTCGCGGTCAGCGTTCGAATGCAGGAAGCGCGAGACCGGTTTCCGACGACAACGGAGGTCAAGGTCGAGGCAAGGGACGTGGGGGGAGAACAACTGGCCCCGACAGTCAAGCTGCAGTTGCTGAAGCAGGTGCAGGGAAAGGTCGAGGCAAAGGACGTGGGGGGAGATCAACTGGCCCCGACAGTCAAGCTGCAGTTGGGAGAGGTGCCGGCATGCGCGCTAATGCTGCCGCTGGCATTAAGCTTGTATACCCATCGTCCCCTCCTTCCTCCCCTGTCCAAGACAATGTCAAGACTCGCAAAGTTGGGCAGGCGGAAGCAGGTGATCCTAAACGACCACGAGGTTCTCCCCCTACGACAGCGTCTCCCACCTTTTCCCCTCCTCAACGGAAGGCCAGGAAACGTTCTGTCAACAATGGCCGCTGTCTATTTCAAGAATCGCCCGAGAAGAGTGAGTCGGACTCGTATGACGACATGCCTTTACTTCAGCGAGCAGCAAGGCCCGTAACTGCTCCAGCAGTTTCTATGAAGTCGGACTCATCAGACGAGGACGACATGCCGTTGGCGCAACGTGCTGTGGCCCGGGAATTCCTCCCGGCAGACTACACCTTCGAAATGATAACTGCTGTTCCAAAAACCTTTGCTGTCACCGCTGCAGGTGAAAACAACCCCGCCGACGAGTGCTGGTTTACGGTTCCACTGGCACGTGGGAAGGTTTCACTTCCCATGCACTATGTTGAGGTCTTGGACTTGGATGTGGAGAAACGCCTGGTACACTGGATTCCACGCGCTGCGAACCTTTCGCCGGCCTCCAAGCGCAAGCTGCGCACTTTCAAGAGCACGGACTTGCTGTTTATCGCAGACGCTTTCAGGCGCGGAGGAGTTCGGCACAGGGCGTGGCATCCCTTCAACCCTGCGGAAATGCTGACTTGCTGGGATGAGCGCATCTGTCCGCCCGAGGGCGGTATGCCTACAGGTCCTGAAAAGGAAGAGCTTTTAAAGACTATTGCCGACAATCTGTTTTCTGAGTAGAATCTTTTTTACAAGTTTGTTTACCCTGAACATGGCATCCTTCTTTTTACAGATCTTCCTACCATGTGTATACTGTTTCAATCCCAGCTCGCTAGAGCGGTTTCTTTGTATGATATAAGGAAAAACAAACTCGAAACGGTGACAACGCGCCGTGTAACTCTTGAGTATGTTGCTTAACTTCACATGGACAATTCCAGCGCTCAGGGTTTTCAGGGTTTGAGGGGTAAAATGACCAAAACGGTCACCAAAATTATGCATTCAACTATTCCTGTGTGCCACTTGCGATTGTGGACTTGTAACCAAGCTCAAACCCATCAAAATAACGTAACAACTGTGCTTTAAACTCCTGCAATATAGTTTACCACCCAATTTCCAGGGTTATTTCCCATACGACTGGCCCCGTAATGATATTTCCCCATCTTAGGGTGGTCGAAATTGAAAAAATCCATTTTTTCCCCAAGGAGTTCTTATATTGTTATGCATCAAGCATATGTAGAGTATATTGAAAATACATACTTGAAAAAGTTTTGGGGATTTTTCGTCGAGAATCGTATTTTTGGTGATTTTTCTGAGTCCGCGTGGCAGGAAAACACACTAAATCGTCGATAAAACATCAAATTTCTCAAAATTTGCATTCGAGAATGTTATTTTTTGTTTAAGTGCATCAAATGTGTGTAAATTCCACAAAAAAAAAGTGACCCCCAAAAAATGAGACTGGAATGAGACTGGGGCCAGTCTCATTTCGGCGATTCCATCGTTA
>LGRX02003964.1:47329-70776 GCA_001247695.2 Cymbomonas tetramitiformis | reverse complement strand
AACGCGGTGAGGTGAAATATTGCGGCGAGATGAAATATTGCAGTGAGATGTAATAACACGGCGAGGTCAAATATTGCGGCGAGATGAAATATGATAAGTGATACGTGAGCGGTAAAACTAAAAGAAAAGGAGAAAGAGAAATGGGAAAAGGGAAAAGGAGAAAGAGAAAGGGGAAAAGGGAAAAAAGAAAGAGAAAGGGGAAAAGGGAAAAAAGAAAGAGAAAAAGGAGGAGAAAAAACAGAGGGGGCGAGGGGGGGAGGGCGTAAGTACGGAGTGTGCGTAGCTTGCGGAGCCCACGTAGTCCCCTGAGTCATCTTGACGCTGCTGAACATACTTGTCCTTGGCGAGGGAGTGCTTGGCGCTGGAGACATGGGTCTTCACAGATCGCTTGAGGAGGGACAACTCCTCCTTGCAGCACGAGCAAAATAACTTCCCACCCGAGATGCGCAAACAATGGTTGGGGAACTCCTTCAATCTTTGAGAAGGCTGAATCTTCGGCTCCTTCGTGATGCGGATACCCCCTCCTGCACGCTTTGTGCCACTAGGGAGTTTTTTCCTAATAGTTCTATCTCTTTCATGCGCAGCCAGAGCTGGGCCCTCAGTATTTCCGCTGGCGAGATGAGGACCACGCTTTCGCTTGAACTGGTCGAACGCGTTGGTGAGGGGCTGGGAGCGGGTGCGCTCGTACGCAAGCTCAAGCCTCGTAGGCGCACGCTCATCCTCATGTCGTGTGTCACCCGACGAGAAAGACTGCATATCCAAATGGACTGGGCGGAGAGTTGGAGCTGAGTCTGAATCTGATCCTCCATCGGAAGAAAAATAATCGGCCACGAGCATCCTGATGCTGAATTTCCTGAGTCCTGAGGTCTTTGGTCTTCCTGGTGTGATCGTGTGAAGGCTTGGAGGCGGAGAAAGAGGTTTAGAGGTTTGAGCAGTCAGATCGCCGATGACAAATCGCAGTTTGGCGGGGTATTCTCAATTTACAACGCCTATATTTTTCAAAATTTTCCCAGTGTTAAGGGGAAAATGACCGAACGGTGATATCGCTTTTAAATTTTCCCTACGAAGCACCTATATTTTTCAAAATTTTGACATTTTTTTTGGCCAAAATTCTGACCTATATTTTGAATAAAATTTTTAAAAATTCTGGCCAGGCCAAGAGGGGGTACACCCAACTCGATGAGAAAAGCTGACTGACCTGGATTTCTCTGTTTTCTTACAGGTGGGTGATTACTGTAATCGGCGAAACCTAAACAGAGCTAGAAGTCACAGGATGCCGCCAGCAGAGCTGGCGGCATAAAAAGATGCTCGGCGTAAAAAACAAAACCTGCAAATAAAAACGAAACGCTGGTTAGTAAAGATGTTGGGAATCGAACCCAACCCGTCGGGCTGCTGTTTAGGATCCCGCCGGTCTCCAAGCATCCCTTCAGCTTAGTAGGGCCAGAGGGAAAGATGCCGCCAGGAACGTTGCTGGCGGCTTCAGAAAAGGCACAGCATGAATTATGCACTATGGCCGTTGCTGGCGGCTTCAGAAAAGGCACAACATAAATCTGCAAAAAAACAGAGCGCTGCTCAGGAAGGATGAATTCCTGTTGGAAACGTTGAACCCAAACCGCCAGGCGGGATGCAAAGACGCCCGACGGCCTCCAATCATCCCTATATCGCAGGATGGGCTGCTGGTGGGATGCGGCTCATGTGAGAGCATCGCAGGAACGCCCCCCGCCGGGTTCCACGCATGCACACGAAAACATGGTCAATATGAAATATCGCTAAAGAAAAGTAGCGCGCAAAAATCATTAATAAAACAAAAACACAAGCCGCTGAGACAGCAGGTAGGCGCAAGACGAGAGCTTGGAGAAAAATGAAAACGTTGCCGACCGCAGGATCATGTCATATCCACTTTTGTCCGGGCCGCGCCGCGTGTCTCCCGATAGGAGTGGTGAGATGATCTTGAATCACGAGATGCGTAAATAATTGCAAATGCCGCATATCTTCGGTGTAAAATATGGAATTGTTACCCGTGTCTCTCGTTGTCGGTTACTAACGATCGATCGAGAGAATCCTGGGCAGGACTCCTGAGATCGGTAAACCTGTTAGAGAGGTGTTGCGACAAATTCATAATTGGAAATTCCGCATATCTTCGTGGTATAATTTTGAATTGTTAAACGTGTCTCTCGCTGTCGGTTACGAACGATAGGTCGAGAGAATCCGGGGTAGGACTCCTGAGATCGGTAAACCTGTTAGAGAAGTGTTGCGACAAATTCATAATTGTAAATTCCGCATATCTTCGTGGTATAATTTTGAATTGTAAAACGTGTCTCTCGCTGTCAGTTACGAACGATCGGTCGAGAGAATCCGGGGTAGGACTGCTGAGATAAACCGTTAGACGTGAACGCGGGAGCTTTCGCCCAAGACGCACACCTCTGGCCTTCGAAAGCGAGTAAAGCATTATGTAAGCCTATTATGGGAACTCAACGGGAAAGCCGTTCCAGTTGGTCTTGTAGGTGTCGTCCCGAGAGCGGTGGTCGCTAGTGGACAACACTTGAAGTAGTTCCCAAGTGGCGTAGATCACGGCCCAGCGTTTTCGTTTTTGTTGAAGTTGGTAGTCCTGAACAAGTTGCCTGTAGTTGCGTAAAAGCGCCCGAAGGTTTAGCTTGCCCTTGTAGAATTGCGACTTTTTGAAATGTGAAATATATACATCTTATCAATATATTTTGCAAAGTTACGTGCGCTGGAACTCACGGGAAGCCCTTCGCTGGTTGGCATGTTTGGGTTTGGGTTTCAAACCCAAAAGGCATCATGCCAGCACTCGGCCGTCTTTAATATACCCAACGGCTTGCCATATGCTCTTGAGGGTGCACTGATATTGCTATGAACAATATCTCTGCCAAGTTTCGTGAGAAGATTCTCACGAAAACCCCTATTATGCAAAGCCGCAAGTGGTTGAAACCATCTCACACCGCACCAACTTAGCTTGCAGTCGCGACTGAATGCTAAGCTGATGCGGTTGCGGATGGGGCCAATCGATAGCTCAAACGAAAGGTATTCACCTAATGAATACAAACGCTTTAGAATCGAATGGTGGAAAAAATTATGCTTCATGCTCCATGCAATAAATTGTTTAGAAAAAGGGGGTGTGCCAGACGTAAAATATTGCACACGCTGAACCGCTTGCGCTTGTACCTCCGCGGTGGACACGAGCAGTGGACACCTACTGTACAGTAGTGATAGTTCATAGATAGTACAAACGATAGATGGCATGTGACATATAATATATTCCCCAGAAATGGACATAATTTCTATTCCCCATTTAGCACTTTTCTATTCCCCAAACATTATGCTACCATGGTGTGGGTGTGGCGCGTCGGGTGGGTGTACGCGAGTTAGCTAAGGAGCCGCTTCGGTGCTCATACAAGCACTAATAACTACCACAAGCCGCGCCCTCATTTAGCTAATCACCAGTGCCACAATGCCAGGGGGCAAAGCGCGGAATATATTCACAACCTACTGTGGAGGTCCCGACAGTAAACTGTCTCGGAAGGAAGCCACTTCGTTCCCACCCGTGCTTCCAACGAAATCATATTATTAGTTCACGATCCCTGCTCATCCGGATGTGAGCACTCGCAAGAGTCTGCCGATGATAAAAATACTAGTACACCGTTCAAACGAACAACGATGGAAAATATCGGACTTGCGCAACTAAAAATCTTCCTCTTGCGAGTGTCCCCGCGTACAGATCAAGAACTGCAAAACATGCAGCATCCTACGGTAACAAGGTCATATAGCATCGCAGGATGATCCCGCCAAAGAAGTTACAGCCCCAGGCACGTCGCGATCTTATTATTATAGACAAATCAGACGCATGGTGTGCGGCTCCTGCGTACGACACGTGGCGGCATGTTGCGAGCGACATGATGCACGAAACACAATCCGCCCCCCTGAAAATGGTGTCAAGGTCTGTCGAGTGTTTAGTATATCGAAGGGCTGTACATTCGGAGACTTCCATTTTACTGTACTATCTCTAACCAGGATTTCGACAAGCTTATTATGTTATACTTCCCACATGGACGTACACCTACACCTACTTCAAAACAACCCGACAGCATCTAAGTCTCTTCATGCGAATCTCTTATTCATATATTCTTACAGGGGGGCAAGCAGGTTAAGCTTCGTTAATATACTTCGATATGGATGTAGTTACAGGAAAATCCGAAGATAGCCTTTTCCGAAGAACCCGTAGACGGCCTGGCAGACGACATTGCAGCGCGTGGGATGTGCCAAATTATATTCATGCGCCAATGAGGTAACGCACGAGCATGCATGCCAGGTGCATGCGACTGGGGAGAACATTGGAGGCGATGGACAATAAAGAAGGCGATATCACCGTATCAGTGTCGATACCTGCTACTTTATACGGCATCTGCATGACCTTCAGGTGCGGGACAGATTGCTGTGCATAGATATGTATTACACTCGTCATAGTGGAGATATCTGATAAACACCAAGCAGGTAAAGTTCGGCCTCGTAGGCTCTATGCACAAGACCCTCATCGGCACAGGTATCAACGCACGCAATGAATCTAATTAGCACTGTTCAAGATGGGTGAAACAGGTTGAATCTACCCAAATCATATTTGCTCATGAATTTGCTGTGTGTTTTTTGAGCCCGATTCCGTGTGTTCGAGTTCGGGGTCAAGAGCTCTTTTCGACGTCGCTCCGCACGAAGCTCCTGTTCTCACCCTCATTGGCACGATCAGATCATCGTTCGTTGCAAGGGGAAATTGTGGTCGCCATGCGAGTGAGCTCAAGAGACAATACTTCAAGGAGCACATCAGCTGTATGCCACATGTCTCAAGGAACAAGAGCTATATCCAACACAACTGCTGGAAACGAGGAGGTGCCTTCCAATCATGTGGGGTTGCCGAATGATATTGGGGGCCGCACCTCAAACATTTGATCTTGGAGCGACACACCTCCTGCAGTAGCCCCTTGCGAGCCCTCCTCTCCCCACTCTGATGTGCTGCTGCCACGAGAAGAACTCCGTCCATATCCGATTGTGTCAACCTCCTGGTGCAGACTGCGGTCCTTGCCTTTCCCTCGCGCACTGTCGCCGTCACTGGAAGCCGACCTTGATGTGTGCCCGTTGACTGCCTCGGGAGGGCCAGGCTCGTAGAAGCCTCCATTCTGCTCTCGGCTTTTCTGCACTTCCGCCACTGCGCGCCCGGCTGATCCCTGCACATCACCAGCCCACTCCATACACGTCGACTCTCAGAGAGAAAGCCTGCAATAACTATGGCAAGAACTGCGCATAAACACACCCTTTTGAAGGAATTGCACCCTCACCTTCCGCTTTATCCTTGCACGGGGCGACTGTTCGACAGACTGGCTCCCTGAATTTCTGTGCAGCACACCCCAGATATCCCACACTGAGGACTCGATGACGGGCTCAAATAACCATGGATGGCACAAAGAAGGGGCTCACGGCATGGCCCCGAAGAGGGGGCTGCACAGAGAGGGCTCAAAGAGAGGGTCTCACAAAGGACACCAATAGGGGGTCACGGAGGTCTCTAAAGAGGGTTTTTTACTAAGAGGGCTTCAATGCTTTCTTTCAAGGATGCCACAGGATGGCCTCGGAGAGGAAAATCAGAGAGAGTGCTTCAGAAAAAGGTGCTTCAGAGGACACTGGACCATGCTTGGTCTGTCAGCTTCTGAGCGACCTTCTCAGAACTGCATATTGCAACGGTGCGATAATCAGAGCGTTCACCTGTCAGTAGACTTGAGCGATGGGGGTTTGGCTTCGTGCTTCCCATTTGCAAGGGTGATGGGCGGGACAGGAATCGAGGAGGTGGAGGCCGGGGCGCTCGGAAGGGACTCGTCGAGGCCGCTAATCCAAAAGGACATCGCCGGCTTATCTGGGTAGCCATTGGCAGAGGAGGGCTGCTTTGGGCTGGAGGGAGGCAAGGGCGGCTTCCAGTACTTATGGGCTTCACGTGGCATTCCTCCGAGAAGGTGGTGCACCCCCTCGTGTGCCGTCGTCTCAATGGGCAGTAGATCACGCTGTCCCTCCGTGAAACACCACACGTTTCCAATACTCTGTTAGGGTTTTGTGGGATGCAGTTTTCACATCTGGGTACCCCTTCTGCAAGAGTAAGAGGCTGCACGAAGCTCAAGTGCCACAGCAAACGACTTGCTGGGGCATGGGCACCACCCAATCCAACGGAACATATTTGCAGGTGGGAAGACAACAGTGTCAGAAGGCTCCATCGAACCGGTTCAAGTGGATCATCTCACCCTATGCGAAGCCAAAATTGTGCTCGAAACGAACGAGAGACTGCTGGCCCTGAAAGTTCTCTTGAGAAGAGTGAGCAACGAGAATACAAAAAGACATTTTTTCGCGCTATGATCGATTCGTCGAACCTTGCAGAAGTTTGGATAGCTGAAATATGAGTATGGGAGCTGAGGAACATGAGCTGGTCTGCACAAACTGAATGGCGGACGCACCTTGTTGCGCTTTTCCTTGGATGCGCCGTGCATTAGTAGAACCTCAATGACCTCGAGCCGGTTTCCCCTTGCCGCCAGGTGTATGGGGGTGTCGCCGCTCTGAAAAGCACCGTCCGAACACTAGTGAATCCTCAGCCCAGTAGCTGGCTGTCGGAGACTAGGATGGTGTAAACGGATGTTCTTGGCGCAGGAGCAGCTGATACGTGAAGTACCGCATCGATGGTCAGAGTCCCGAGAACTAGTGCTCAGAACTGTCGGGCCATGGAGGCAAAGAAGCGACTCCCCAAGTGCATAAAGTCATAGCACACATCCAAAGCAAGATGCTCCATGTGAGGGTAATATCGAGCACGTCACATAAAACGTCAAGAACTTGTGTTTGTCACGGTGGCGCAAGAGCCGATGCGCACCGAAGTCACAGCTTCGATATTGCCTTTTTTCTTCAGAAGGTATTCAACCACCTGTTGTGGCAGCCGCGTGGCACTCCTTCAGACTCACTGGCAGCTCATCAGTGCTCTCAACATCCGGCACGTCCAAAGGTGGAGACATGCACACGAACCATCTGGAAAACTGAGGCGCCGAACCCAAGAAGGGATTACAGCCATTTTCATGAGTCCCCCTTCCTGTAAATTGTGAACTAAACACAAAACAGAAAAAAAGACTTCCCTCCGAAGACTGGTCAAAGCAGTTTCAGCGGAGATACACCAGTACCATCTATCTGCAAACTTCCGCAGCAGTATGGCGCCTCACTTACACCCATCCCCCGCTGCTGGCACTTCAGGTTACAACGAAAGTTCAGTTGTATACCCCAAAGCTGCCACCTCAGAGAACGATTGCCGCTCGGCTCCATCCGCGCCCCACCTACTGACGCCCCGGGTAAGGCTGGCCATTCCATTGCACCCGCCCCGCCCTTTGCTGGTACTCCCAACAAGGTCTGCCACTTGGTGCCATCACTCCCACATGCCGGCACACTCAGAAAGGACTGCCGCTTGATTACGCCCACTCCCGGTGAGGACAGCTGCAAGGTTGCATCCGCGACTGTGATAGTAAGCCCGGTAGGGTTAACACTCAGTGACAAATTCCCCTACCAAGGTGGAGCTTCCGATTATGACTGCCAGTCAGTTTCATCTAATCGACTGGCGATCCCGTGAAGGACTCCCGAGAGGGCGCACACCTCGACCTGATAGCACACCGCAGGAAGAAAAAGCGGCTCGGATGCAACGCCCCCAACCCCTCCTGGCACTCCAAGCAGGGGCTGCGGCTCGGCTGCACCGCCCCCAACCCCTGCTGGCACTCCAAGCAGGGACTGCGGCTCGGCTGCACCGCCCCCAACCCCTCCCGGCACTCCAAGCAGGGACTGCGGCTCGGCTGCACCGCCCAAACCTCCACCTAAGCAGGGATCACGCGGCCAGCCTCTCAACCTCCTGCACTAAGTAGAGACTGTGTCCTGGCTGCACCGCCCCAACCCCTCCCCGGCACCTGGCAGGGATCGCGGCCTGCTGCACCGCCCAACCCCTCCCGGGCACCTGCAAGCAGGGCTTTCGTGCCCGGCTGCACCGCCCCTGTCCCCTCTCTGGCACTCCAAGCAGGGACTGTGCCCGGCTGCACCGCCCCCAACCCTCCTTCGGCACCTGGGCAGGCTGCGGCTCGGTTGCACCGCCTAACCCCTTGGCACTCCAGACTGCGGCCCGGCTGCACCGCCCCCAACCTCCCCGGCACCTGCAGAACGCGCCGCTGCACCGCCCTCAAACCCTCCCACCTGGCAGAGACTGCGGCCGGCTGCACCGCCTCCCAACCCTCCCGGCACCCAGGACTGCGGCTCGGGCTGCACCGCCCGCCACTCTTTCTTCTCGTGACTCCCAAGTGAGACTGCGGCTCGGCTGCACCGCCCCAACCTCCCACTCCAAGTGCGCGGCCCGGTTGCACCGCCCCAACCCCTCCCCGGCACTCCAAGCAGGGACTGCGGCTCGGCTGCACCGCCCCCAACCCCTCCTGGCACTCCAAGCAGGGATCATGCCCGGCTGCACCGCCCCAACCCTCCTGCACCCAAGCAGGGACTGCGGTGCCCGCTGCACCGCCTGCAACCTCCTGGCACCCGCAGAGATACCGTGCCCGGCTGCACCGCCCTAACCTCCCACCCAAGCAGGGACTGCGCGGCTGCACCGCCCAACCCTCCTGGCACTCAAGTAGAGATCATGCCTCGCTGCACCGCCCCCAACCCCTCCTGCACTCCAAGCAGGGACTGCGTTGCTCCGGCTGCACCGCCCTCAACCCTCCTCGCACCTCCAGCAGGCTGCGGCCCGCTGCACCTCGGGCCCCAACCTCCTGGCACTGGGCAGGATCATGCCCGGCCACCGCCCCTAACCCTCCCGGCACTCCAAGCAGGGACTGCGGCTTTGCTGCACCGCCCCCAACCCCTCCTGGCACTCCAAGCAGGGACTGCCCACCTGCCACCTGCCACCTACCACCTGCTGGTCGAGTGTTCTGTCCGGTGCAACGTATCGCTTCAGAGCTATGCTCTCGAGGCAAAGGTGCACACACTGCTTCTCGAGGCAAAAGGCATGTGCACCGCTTCACCGGTCAGTTGCCATCCTTTTGAGACACCACGCCACGTGGCAGACACCCCGGCTGCCGCATGGTTCAACGCACGGCGACAGACCAGTGGCGGACTTGCTTATTTCCGATTAAGAACGGTATTCCACGACAGAGTTTTTCCTCGTTCACTGGTTTCTTATCACAATACACCACCTACGACTGGATGGACGCCCCCAGACGCTGGTGGCTGACAATTGCTCCACCCTCGAGGACCAAAGCAATAGCCTAGAGATGGGCTCAATTCCAGACCTGGTGGTGTCCGTTGAAGGCGGCGTGATGGAGACCCGTCCACGAAGTCTAACCCCACAGCAAACTTCGTTTTGTGTCACAAGACTACTCATCCGCAGTGTATTGACACCGCCTCAGGTGTCTCGCGGAACCGAGAACTAGCCAGCAAGCGCTCGTGTGAGGCGGCGTTCTTTGGAAGCACGCAACCCAACGAGTTAAGGATTTGATGTGCGTCGTCTGAGAGGCGTCTGAGAGCCTTAGGGACTGTTAGTTCTACAAAGCACATCGTATCAAATATGCGCACTGCGTGGAAACGCTCGTTGACGTGCCCTGTGGGTAGAGAATAAAGTTTTGCGGAAGGAAACTTGTGCTCGTACTTTGTTTGCCTGTTGCACGTTCACACCGGCCTCTAACAGCCGACTCGCCGTGTTCAGCTTGCCTCTTGAGGTAGCCCTGCGACAACCAATACGGCCCAGTACGAATATGGAGTTTCTGTGCAAGTCAAACCTGTATGTTTCGAAGCGGGAATCAAAGGAAAACATACGAGAGAGATGCGAAGCAAATATAAAATAGATATGCTTAAGCAAGCGTTTGTTTTTGCACCGTGCTGATCAGATGCCAGTATGCAGCTGAGCAGAGCATCGTCCACAAAGTGGCGTGAGGGGAAAGTGACGAGCAGTTAAACCAGTGGAGTGCTGTATCGCCAAAAATCGACTCCCGCTGATTAGGATCGGCTTTGCTCTTCAATACTGCTTCGAGTATTTCCAAGTATCCGCAACCAGCTGCCAAATGTAGCGGCCGAACTCCGTTCTGCGAACGCAGACGGGGCGACGAATGAACAAGCAAGAGTGAGGGTGCCACACGTTCGTCTTGTTGTTGAAACTCGTTAAAGATCGTACATAGACTTTAAAGAATATAGGCAACATTCTACTGATAAAAATCAAAGGGAATTCGGGTTTGAAAATTTGTTGCATCTTGTAAGATAGGGGTCGAGGAATACCATATCGCACAACTTTGGATTGGCACCATTGTCGAGCAAGAACTGCACAACTTCTGTGTGGCCGGCTTCAACAGCCAAGTGCAAAGCAGTTGTTTGCATCTGAATTACACCACCGTGATGCACTTTCAAAATTGGTCTTATGAACACAAACGTGGCAGCATGTCTAAACCTTTAGACGAAACCTTTAGACGTGAGATAGCATGAAGAAGTGCGACGAGTCTCTTTCCCTCTCGCGACTCAGTGCGGCTGAGCATTTCATTTCCTTCTAAGTTTTTTGGGCGTACATACCAGGCCGTCTCGAATATTGAGCACATCGCTGGCGTTCACGGACTGTGCGCGGTCAGCATCTAGAAGCGCTCGGATGCCGAGCAGATCGCCGCGCTCCGCGGCGACAAAATATGGGTTATTGTCCATGATTGTGCGATGATTTCGCAAGCAAATGGCTTTAACTTCTTCACATTATCACGGGAATATGCACATACGGATTATACAACCAAGTATACAATTGCATGGGCATGTAGAGTGCATGCGCCATGCTGCAGCTTACACGGAGAAGAGGTGCTGGCAGTCCAACTGTCCGTTTCCGATACCACATTCAAAGCGCCAAAGGCTTTAAAATATGAGGTAGATCGTGGCCTTGACCTCGTTTGAGTGTGCGTGTGTATCAGGTAGTGACGACGCGAGTTTTACTCAAATGCTTCCTCTCTCATCGGCATGGTCGCTTCTGCTCATTTGTTTTTCGACTGTTCAAAAGTCTTGGGGTGAAGCTGACGTCAAGTGATAGGGAATGTGACACATCGTGTCACGATACTGCATACTCGATGGTCTATTCCGATGTCTAATTCTAATTGTGCTCTCCCGGAGTCCCGGTCCGAGGTTCCGGTGCGGTGCGGTGCGGTGCGGTAGTCGTGGTCATCTGGTCAATGGTGGCGGAATTAATCTGAGGTGCTGAATAAAACCGAAAAGTTTGGACGGCAAGATATGCATCCATATCCAGTTCATTCAAATGTCATGTCATACATGTCATGCCATCTCTCCTGCCGATGCCGATGCCGCTGCGCTGCCAATGCCGATGCCGTCACAGAAGAAACAAAAAAGGGTTCGTTACACTTTCTCCCGTACTAATTTAAAGCCTCAACTCCAACCTGAACCTCGTTATTAGCTGTTATCTTATACAAGCATTCCACCTGGATATCGCAAGCAAATCTATCGGATCACGAGCAGAAGTCTTCTCTTAGTGTCTACGGTGACTGCTTATCGTCGTCAAACGGAGTAACGAAAACCCCAGTCCTTTAACAGAAATGCGAATGTCACCCTTGGCCTCGCATGCGCTTAACACCCAACCGCTGTCGAAACGTAGCGAGAGCCAGCGTTGAGGATCCCACAGAAGCCTTGCAGAGATATTCCTTTGGAAAACGGCGTTTTCTAGAACTTCATAATATCGTTTTGATACGCTTTGGCAACAATATTTCCTTGTCTATCAATGTATCTTCCGGACAAATTTCTTTCCGAACTGCAGAAGCTGGAGAAGCTTGCAACCGGCCCGACGAAAGTGCTAATAACAGGTGAATGCAGTTGCCGCTTGCACATTTATGTAGCAGTATTGCACGGAATTGCATAAAACAAAAAAAAAAAATGTGATTGCAAAAGTGGGCATTCGTATTGCGGACAGTTCCCTTTGCTTACCCTTTGCTTACCCTTTGCTTGCCGAATACCTTAGCCAGAGCGGGAAAGCTGCCTCGCGTTCTACACTGTTACAGTGCTTTCTAAGCTGACTTGTGGTACGCATTGTCTTAATATGCTCAGGCGGAAGTGGATTCTTAGGTCAGCATCTCACCGTCGAATTCAAACGGTTAGGCATGAATGTGGCTTTCACCTTCGTGAACTGCTCCGAGTTGAAAGTCACCGGATGTGGTCGCTACTATATGAATCTGCAAGATGAGGTAGGACGTTTTCGCGCCCTGAATTATATTCAAATTCGTATGTCCGTCGTTGAAGCTAGACACTAAGGACAATGGGTGTTTATGTACAGGTGTCGATTCGCAACGTAGTAAAAGAGTTCAAGCCGAACGCGGTATTCGCCCTTCCTGAACTGCCCCACCCCTCCTCTGGGAACTACCGAAATCTTTTAAAGAATGCTTGTTGTTACAGTCCTTTTAATAGCATCGTCTAACTCGCCAAGAGCAGTGTCTAAAGTTTCTTCCAGTGCACTTTCATGGAACTACATTGTTACGTTTCGATCGTTATGGCGGGTGTATGATCTCGTTGCGACTTTGCATTTGCTTCCAAGCGAGAAATGTAAAGTCTGTAGAAAAGCTTCAGCCGCTGAGTGATGCCCAACTCTGAACCTTCTCACGGAGGCCAGCGCATTTCTCCCTGCACGACTAGGGCCCGTCTAGGGGCCCTGGGACTGACCTCCGTCGCTCTCTGAGAAGGGCACCACTAAAGGCCAGCCTGCAGCCTGCAGGAGATTGGCGTAATCATCAGCTGACTAGAATTGCACTGCGAGCGGGTGAGTCGCCGCCATCTTTATCGCGCAGGTGGTTCATTGCGCTGAAGCTCGGGGCCCGCACGTCCAAGATTCAGGTGTGAAAATATCAAGCCTGCATAGGCTTTGCGATCAATCATCATTTCATATTAGGGTTTCTTATCTCGCCGACAAGCTTTCTACACTTTCTCGCCTGGCTCGTACAGAAGATGTTTTCCTGGTGTATGTTGACACCCTCGTATCCGATGGTTCATCTGTGTTGCGACTGAAGTGCGAAGTGAAACCTACACAAGCGGTTTTTTCGAGCATCGCAGCACGTGCGTACGTGCTTTATCTGTTCCTGTGTGCAATCTCCTGCTGCACATGGACACGGGCTGAGAACATGGAACATAAGGGTCAAGATGCACCACTTGAAAAACGTGGATGCGGACGACTTGGCTTCCAGAAGAGGCCTAGCTCCAAACAAACTGCATTCCGGAGAGCCCTTGTTCAGCTAGATCATGATCTCATGAGGGGCGACCGCCCGTTGAACCAGAGCAAAGCAGTATGGTCATGGACATCGTTGCGCAGCAAGGCTTGTGCGACTCCCTGGCCAAGTTGTACAGCAGCTGGCCGCCTTTCCTCCGCTGAGGCTACCGTTTGCCCTGGCTTGAGTACGGAGGCCTTTCTGACTGGTCGGTTGTGGGTAAGCGTGGACAGATAGCGCACACCACGCAAATGTGAAGGGCACCATGCTTCTGATAGAAGCCCTCATCGAGGAGCGCGTACCCTTCTTGTTCATCTTCATTTCCACTGACGAGGTTTACAAAGGAGCCACCGACTGTGTCTCCGCGCAGCCCTGCGGCGAGAGCGAGGAGCTCAACGTGATCGACTTCATGTCCAGCACCCGCCGACCTCACGTGTTGCATAAGGTATATATGCGTATGTATTTGCCACGTGGGAGACCCTTCCATGCCGAGACGACCAAAATTTGATAGTTCATGCTGACAGCGGTGCCACCCTGATTCTCTACGGCATTTATTTGTCCACATTGTCTAAAAGGTCATCCGTTTGCAGATGGAGCTGGAAAAATACGTCTCATCGCATGTGCGAAACCACATCATTTTCCGCGCCAGTAACATCTACGGCTACCCATGTTTGGAGGAGTCGAGCCTGCAGTCCACAAGCAAGTTCTCCAAGATCGTGGCTTCACTTAAGGCCGGAATCCAGATAGTGTGCCCCAAGCCTCCCCCCACACACACGGGAGTTGCAAGCGCTGTTCATTTGCGGGCGCTCAAGGCGAGAAGGAAGCAATTTGGTCTATCATTCTCAGACTCTTGCGACAGCCCCTTGGGACACTCGGCGTGTTTGGGTGGAAACAGTCTCAAGAGACGAGGCAGGCGGGGAGCGGGTGGTGGTTCTGAGCGCAAGCTTGGTGGTGAGGAGATGACTCGGGCAGCATAGGGGATTGAGGTGGACCGGCTTTAGAGGCACAATTTCCGTGCACAGACATTGCAGTTACAGAGGGGCTAAGGTGACCCAATGATGTTCTTGGTCTTCACTAGAGAGCTCCGGAAAGTCCGGATAAATGTTCCGAAGTGTGTGAGATCCTTTGAACCCGGGTATGGGTACATAGCGCAACCAACATTCTGTGGCTATATGGTGCCATGGGGCCCCCTAAGCCTCAGTGGGCCACCTGAGCACTGCGATTGTTGTTGTGCACTGTTTCTACTTGAGCTCCCGAGACCATACATGTTTGATGTGCTTGCTCATCCTTGGAGCGGTTTCGTTGGCACCAGATGGCCACACAATGTCGATTGCACTATGTACCCACACCGGGGATCAAAGGCTTCTGTGCGCACTTCGGGACTCTTTGTTTGGAGTTTCCGAGCTCATTATTGGACAATGGACCCCCTAAGCGTGTGTGCGCTTATCCTTGTCCCAATTTCTTTGGCACCGGACGTATACATCCGGATTTGCAGGAGCTCACTTGTGAAACACGACCCCCTAAGCCCTACTGGGCCACCTGAGCGCCTTTGTGATTGTTGTATCTGCGCACTGAAGTTGTGCAAGTGAGGCCATTTTACCTCCCCCAAGCTGCCCGAGGCATCTCCTCTTGACCAGGATTTCCGGTTTCCTTCATTGCGTTGCTCATATTATTGCAATGTTGCATTCATCGACCAAAAATTTCCATCCATCGACCATGTCGCACACGGGGGTGTGTAGGGTTTGCTTACTAAGACAACATTTTGTGGTTGGCAAATATTGGCATATCCCATCATCCATGGTGCTTTGCATTTGGTTTGTGGTGTGCCGGTGCCAATGGTATCTGGTCACAGCCTTGTACCAAATGCCTCTCACTTCCAAGGGCATGATGCTGGCTTTTATCGGTGGGCCTCATGCTGTTTGGTTTGTGCGTGCGTCCTTCACTCCCTCGCATTCACACGTGCAGCATGGCGTGGACTCCACTGGGGATTTCTAGGGTCTTCCTTCGATGCTTGTCTCATATTTGTGCAAGCACTTTCATGGTATTACAAAATGTCCGAGAAGGTTGCTAATCATAAGTGCATGGCGCATCGTTCTATTAGCTTGTATTGAATTATGTGTTCATATATCCTAACAATTGGAGCGAGTGCAATGCTTGATCACCGTCTTCCCTTATCGTATCAAGTGCACCGTTCTCTTCGATGAGCACGATGGTGAAGGTAGCAGTGTGGAATAAGCCGTGCGATCCCTGCACGCGCCTACTCATGTGTGGAATAAGCCGTGCGATCCCTGCACGAGCGCCCTAATCATGTGTGGTATAAAACCCTGCAACCCCTTGCAGGAACTCCCTAATCATCTTTGGCGTTCCCCTTGTCTCATCGACGATGCTGTAACGATCATCACACGCGCTTTCATCCTCTTTATCATGAGTCCTGAAGGTGCGCCGCAATCCATACCCACAGCAATCTCGTTTAGCGAAACTGCGCCGCGACACCTAGCTTCGCTTATTTTAACCACCCGGTTGTGACTCCGCTCTTTAGCATGCGACATGCGTATTGGCTGTGGGAATGGCACAGATGGAATATCCTTAGCTCTTTTTTGACTGGCGTTTGGGTGTATTGGGACAGACGGCGAGGTTTCCTACCCCCGAATATACAACCTTACCTCTGGGCATGATCTCACCACTGAATACGAGATGGGGAAGGGGATGTGTCGTGCTCTTGGATTGAGTGCAACATTGATAGTAGCCAAGGAAGCCCCCGTACCAGACCTGGAAGAGGTGACTTGATCATGCGACTCCACAACTGTGTGTGTGCGTGGCTTACCAATCCATCGACCGTGAGCCACTGGGGGGCATGCCAGCAGGGTCCGCTTACTCCGTAACCCAGAGACCAACAATTGTTTGGCGACGATCGGTCACGTCGTATCATCTTTCTATGCTGCTTTGCATTTGGGTTGGTGTTGGGTGTTGGCTTATGCGTTTGTGGTATCTTGTCACGGCCCGCCCTGCTCTTGATTTGCTTTTCACATCCACTGGGATGATGGTGGGCTGGCTTTTGTTGGCCGATCTCATGCCGTTCAGTGTGCGTGGCTTACCAATGGGTCCCATCCATCGACCGTGAGCAAATGGGGGGCATGACAGCAGGGTCCGCTTACTCCGTAACCCAGAGACCAACAAGTGTTTAGCGATGATCGGTCACATCGTATCATCTTTCCATGCTGCTTTGCATCTGGGTTGGGAATATGTATGAGTTGGTGGTATCTTGTCACAGCCCCGCCCTGCTCTTGATTTGCTTCTCACATCCACTGGGATGATGGTGATTTCATGCCATTCAGTGCGTGTGGCTTATCCTAGGACCAATGCCTCTGGCACCGCCATATGACCACAGAAGATCGGCTGCACTATGTACCCGCCTTAGGGATCAAAGAATTCATCACACACTTCAAGACACTTATCCAGATAATGAAGAACTGACCCCCTAAGCCTCACTGGACCACCTGAAGCCCTCTGCAACTGCGCTGCGTGCGCACGGCTATTGTGCCTCTGAAGCCGGTCCATTTTGGTCCCCGGATCGCTCAAGCCATCTCCCCACCACCAAGCATGCGCTCACAGTCGCCGCCTTGCCCCAAAGCCCCAAAGCCTGCCCCAAAGCCTGGTCACAAGAAATCTTGTCCATCTTCCACACGTCCCATGTTCCAAAGGGCTGTCCCAAGCGGCTGAGATGATAGACCAGATTGCGCCCATCTGACCTTGCGCGCCTGCCAGATGTGCGCTTGCACCCCCCTACCTGGAATGCCATCTCTATGGGACTGAAGCCCTTGCCTTAGACATCCTGCGAGTAAGCCGTGGACGTGAGTAATGTTTTCCACACGTGGGCAGGGAAGTTGATGAGACGGCGCATGGTGCAACTTGGTGTAAGTGGTCATCGTTGCCAGGATGGACCCCCGGGCCTTGAGGGGGCCGGCATGTGTCAACTCCACCCGCCACCCTTCTGCCTGCACCTCGCTGAACACCAGCACCCTCCCCACCAGCTCCTCGTGTGCCAGCATCCCTTTTAAGAAGCTGACTTACCCCTACCCCTACCAAAAGCCCCTACCAAATTGACCGCCTCTTCCTCGGCCAAGGCCGCCGCTTGATCTGCCAGCGCCCTGCTTTGTTCATCTGAGGCCAGACCCGTTAGCCCGGCGCCAAGAGGTTAACCCCCTCCGCCAAGATATCTTGGAAGCTCGAGTGCTGGGACGAGGCTGCTTGCCTGGGCCCGCTTCCGCCCACAGGCACCTGCGCGGACCCCGTGGGACTCAAGCCTTGGAGAGAGTATAGAGCACATCCTCCATACTCTCCAAGAGCCGTGATGCCGTCCTTCCTGCCTCGCCTGCCCCACCGGAGCCTGCCCGGACTGCTTATGTTCCCTAGACCCGTGCGTCCCGCCACCGTACCCATCCTGCCCGGCCTAGCATAGTTCATCTCCTCAATCACGTCCTCCCAAGCTATAAGCTCCACTCCACCTCCTCCCGCCGAGCCTCCTCCCCACCATCCGGGTTGGGCCCCATGCCTCTCCTCACACCCCCTCCACCAGCTCTGCACCACCAGCTCTGGCTGGGCATCGCCCTTGAGCGCGTCGGATCGTGCGAGCGCGAATGAGAGCAGCGGGACCCGATTATGTTTCCATCCCATGCAACTGCCCAGTGCCACCCCCTCGTCCTCACCTCCTGTTCCTCTCTCACATTCTCCTCCATATACCACCGCTCCCTGAACCGCTTCCGCGTCTTCTTCAACAGTCCAACCGCCCCAGGCCTCAGTCTTCCGCACACCTCCACGCTGCAAGGCACCAATTTATGCGAGCGCGCGTCCCCCGTACGTTACCGCCTTGCTCTGCTCCCTCCGCCTTCCGTGCGGTGGCCCCTGGGGCCTATCAGATGTGCATCTGAAATCAGCTGCGCAGCGGCCACACTAGCTGTCACATGCTGAGTGGGCCCACATGCATCCAGTGCGGTCACGTCTGGACACTGATTTGGTGAGTAAGCGAGATAACCCGTGAAGTCATCATGCAACGCAGACACCAACGGATGAGCAGACTTGGCCACTTAGAAGAGCGCCCTCCGCAGCTTGCGGTGAAAGAAAGAGTACCAGTTTCCTCAACCGCCCCCCGCTCTGCCCCCGCCAGCAAGTGTGTCCCCACAATCAGGGCATCCCCCCACCTGGTCAAGGCGGGGCGGCTCCGCATGAAGAATGTGCCGCAACGCCAGCCAGTACTCAGCCAAGCTGAGCTCCGAGGCTGGGCAGCACAGAACACCCCTCAAGAACGTTGGTCCAATGCTGTTGCCATCGAGAAAAGCCAGGGAAGTCTTGTCGCCCCCACGTGCCCAGCAATCCAAAGCCAATCCGCAGAGTGGAGGACAGCAGCATCGACCCGTTGGGCACGCTTTTGAGATCTGCTGTAATCACTCAACTTCTTGACGTCGTCCGCCATAGGCACCTGTGGTGGCGGCAAATGCTCACTTCCTCTCCTTGCCTCCTCAATCGCCCCCACCGCCTCTACAATTTGCGTTGGTCACTGCTTTCATGAGTCTTCCAGTGTCTCTTCATTGGTTTGTATTGGTTTGCGACGGGTCTCATCCATCGATCGTGGGCCACGGGGGGGCATGCCGTCAGAGTTTGCTTACTCCGTTACCCGGGGACAAACACTATTGCATGTTGGGCAATGATCGGCACATACTACCATCTGCAGCTTTGCAGTCGGGTTAAGATGTGTCGAAGTAGGTGGTATCTTGTCACTGGCCCGCCCTATTCCTTTAGGCTTCTGACATTCACGGGGATAATGGTGGAGTGGATCTTGTTGGCGGACCTCATGCCGTTCAGTGTGTGGCTTATCCTTGGACCGGTTCCTTGGGCACCAGAATGCCCCATCATGTCAGCTGCACAAAGTGCTCACACCGGGGATCAAAGGATCTAGCACACACTGCGGGACACTTATCCAGATTTTCAAAGGGACCCCGTCAGCGTCAGCATCGTCAGCGACAAGAAAACTAGACGTGTGCTTATCCCTGGACCGATTGTTTTTGGCGCCCGCAACCACAAAATGCCGGCCGCTCGATGTGCGCATACCCGGGGATCAAAGGATTCAACACACACTACGGGACCGGGACACTTATCCGGATTCACCGGAACTCGCTAGTGAAGAACGGGACCCTTACTGGGTCACCTGAGCCCCTCTGCAACTGCACCGCCTGCGCATGGCTATTGTGCATGTGAATCCAGTCCTTCTCTACCCCCCGAGTTCTTGGAGCCACCAAGCCTACACTCAGGACCTCCGCCCATCCTGCCATCTTCCTGCCTGCCCCAAAGCCTGGTTTCAAGAGAGCTTGCCCACCCACCACACAACCGGTATTCCAAAGGGCTGCCCTAAGGGGCTGGGAATGATAAACTGAAATTGCTTCCTTCTGACCTCGTGCGCCCGCCGCTGATCCGTGCTTGCACCCCCCTACCCCTACACCCGCATGCCCCCTGGTCTCGCGTGAGCTTGTCCACCAACCACACGTCTGGTGTTCCTAAGGGTTGTCCCGAGAGCTTGAGAATGGACGATCAAATCGCTTCTTTCTGACCTTGCGCATCCGCCGCCTGCTGAGGAGAACCCAAGCCACCGATCTGCACTTGCAGGCCCCTCCCCCCAACACCAAGTCTACGGGACTTGAACTCTAGTGTTGTACACCATGCGAGTAAGCTATGGTCTTGAGCAATGCGCTTCTCATTTGCACTGCCACCGTCGATTTGTACTGTCACCGTCGATTTGTACTGTTCCTACATGAGGTCACATCCCCACACATGCCTGTGTGTCCCAAGCTCTCCCTATGGCCGATAAGTCACCAACCGGTCATTGCCTTCCCAACAACTGATATGCGGCCATCACCCTACCACGTGGGCAGGGAAGCTGATGAGACACCATGGTTTGCTGTGCAGCCTGTTGCAAGTGATCACGGTTGCCGGGATGGGCCCCGGGCTCTGAGGCGGCCGGCATGATTGTGTCAACGCCGCCCGCAACTCACTCAACATGTGTGTGGCTTATCCCTGACCGATTCCGTTGGCACCACGCAGCCACAGAAGGTCGGCTGCACTATGTACCCACACCGGGGATCAAAGGATTCGGCACACACTTCGGGACACTTATCCAGATGCTTCGGAGCTCGCTAGTGAACAATGGGACAAATATGGGCCACCTGAGCCCCTCTGCAACTGCACCGCCGGCCTGCATGCCATGTCTCTAAAGCCGGTTCACCTCTGCCCCCTGAGTCGTTCGAGCCATCTCTCCACCATCAAGCCTACGCTCAGGACCACCCCTCTGCTCCCTGAGCCTCACTAGGCCCCCCTTGCTGGAGGTTGCACTGCAGCTGGGTTTCCCTGTGATTTGGTTGCCTTTGCCTTGCCTAGGCTTGAGCACTCGCATGGATAATTCTATAATGGACCTGCAGTGCGAAGCTGGATGAGTTCCCAGCCCACACTTTCTGTTTTATCTAGGATTTGTTTGTTTGTGTGGTATCGTGTCACGGCCCCGCCTTGTTTGTGAATAGGCATTGGATGAGTTCCCAGCCCACACTTTCTGTTTTATCTAGGATTTGTTTGTTTGTGTGGTATCGTGTCACGGCCCCGCCTTGTTTGTGAATAGGCATATGCCGTTCAATATGCTTATGTGCTTTGTGAAGGCGGCTTGAGTTGAACGTGCCTAACGTCGCCTCAAAAGGATTTGTGTACTCCGTGTGGTGGGGAGCAACATCGGAATTGCAGGTTCAGCTGTCTCATGGATTGTCTCCATCTCAATTAATTTGTTTCCTGTTTGACATTGGATACAGTCTAATGGCACTATGTCGCCGGGAGATACTATTGTGGTGCTGTGTAATGATAGCGTGGCAATGGTTTTTGCTGCAGCCTTTGCACGCAAGTGAAGTAAACATGCATACGAACGGATCGATTTCGAGACATGCGCGAGTTGCAGAAGAAGAAATTCCCACTGTGGTGTGCTTGTCAAATGACAATATCAGAGAACATCTCGAAATAGAGCCGAGGACACTCGAAGAGGGCCTTCGCCGCACACGCTTTATGATACGTGCCGGTGACTGTGAATGGCTCGGCTCAAAAATAGAGTAGTGTTAAGTATCAACAACGTTCACGAGGCAGGAATTCTAGAAGTTTTGCCTTCAAACTAGTTTTCTGACTTTTACTTTGTGGCTTTTGTTTTGAGAATGTTCTGCACCTTTATCCATGGTCATTGCCCATCCACACAAACCATCTTCACCTAGACAATACAATGTGTTTTGTGTCATGCATTTTATGTGGTGGAACTTCGTTGCACAAACACCCCTCGCATCAGCACAAGTGCGTCGCATAATGACGCTGCAGAATGACAATGGTATGTGTGTATGGTACATGTTGGGCGATGATATGGTGGTGTGGCAAACGTTGTTTTGGTGCAACGACAACGCCGCATAATATCGGACGTCATATTTAAACGCTTTGGACTGATTATCAAACTGCCATAATCGCGTATTATGTTGCACTATGATAATTTGACATTAACAGGGATCGATGGCAACGACCCCGGTCGGGTGGAGCCGGTTCCCCGAAATAAGATCATCGATGCTCGCGGGTCCTTCTCCACGAGGTAAGTCGAAACGGCGTACACTGGCTCGTTGACTTTGTCAATCATTCGCTTGGAGGCGTCGTTGAAGTCGAAAACCAACATGTCTGCTGGGGAGGAATATTCATTTCGTACCCCTCGCCTGGAGGTGCCACGTCGTCAACGCGCTTATTTTCTATAACATATAGTATCCTCCTCATTATATATATTTTGACACACCAGCCCTCGATTAATCGAAGGGAGCATGTGAGAGCCACGCCATGGAATATGCTTTGCAACAATATTGCTCGACTATGCCACGTCATCACAGCTCGCGATATTCTTATGATATTACTCAAATATTGCTCACAGTGTCATCGGTGATGTGGCATCGGTGTCGACTGGCAAGTGTGTCATCACAGTCTATCCTACCTCAGGATGGTTTACCGGCTTGTCAGAGCACACTACCAATCAATGCCTTGAAAGCTGGATTTCTAATGTCGATGCTTCGAACTTCGAAAATTACCCAAAGGGGAGGTATGATGCGCGTTTCCAGCAAGCTCATTTATTGTTTGCATTTTCGCGTTTGCACCTCGTGCCTGCTGCGATCCAGATGCTGCGACCCTGCCTTCTGTGAATATATTTGTGCATAATGTTTCTGCGACTGGCGTTAAATATGTATGCGTATGTGTATCCATGACTAACTTTTTGCTTACATGCAGGATCAGCAGTGCTCGACCGCACGGCCTTCGACATTTAGCCAACCCCCTCCCGCGCGTGTCCATCTTCGGCCGACTCCACGCTCAAAGCTCGCCTACGAGTTCCTCGCTGCATCCGTCGCACAGCATTTTAGTCTTCATTTCCCCTCCATATGCCCCATGTCCCATCCCCGTATGGCGTATGCCCCCTTGTCGGCACACACCGCCCGATGTGTTTGTTGCGCAACTGCTTGCATGTGTCGCATTTTGCATGCACTCGCGTATGTTTGTATCTCGCATTCGTTATTTGTTTTGATCTTATGTATGTTTTCGATCCGAGGTCTTGCGCGGGATCCGCCGGCGGGCTTTGGATTTCTCTTGCCCATCTCCGCGCACGGGGGAGCCCTGCTGATGATTCTGCCCTGTATGTTATGCTTGCACAATGTAATTGGTTGACACATGCATTAGACCATGGTTAGGCATCAGCACGGCGTTTCGCACGCACTGTCGACTTTGACAAATTTTTTGACCTAATTTTGGGTCAAATTCGTCAGTGCCACGTGTTCAGGGCTGGGTCGCAGGGCATTGGCATTTCCCCAAGTTTGGGAGGTTCCTTGAATACTTGGGCTGGTCATCCCCAATCTTATTCAGAATATTGGTGCTCATTAGCATCAATATGCAATGGGATCTTCCGAACAGTGGGAATATTCCAATGCACTGTGACCAGTCCAGTTTTGAACAAGTGGCCACCTCACTACCACATCAGCATTTCATCACAAATACAGCTCTCGAGTACTCTCTGCGTGGCATGTTTTCATTGGCCCAAACCCGATGGGTATATATATATATGTATATATATATATATAT
>LGRX02003964.1:0-47059 GCA_001247695.2 Cymbomonas tetramitiformis | reverse complement strand
GTAATACTGCATATTTAAGAGAACAGGGATATGCGGTCAGCCAGCCTCATCGGAAAAAAGTGAACCCCCCCCCGCCCCCCAACACGCCAGCGGCGCTTAACGAAGCGCGATCCAATAAGGTCAGCGATAGCCAGGTTTGTTCCTTATTTGCGACCATACCATATTTAATACATGGTTTAACATGGTTTCCCAACCATATTTCCTCATCTAGCCAGCTCCCGTTCTCTTATTTGGACCCATTCTCTTAACGATTTGAAAAGGCTCAGGGTCATCGTAAAAAACGCGACCCCCCCAAACGCTGGCTGGTCTCTTATCGTCGATTCTCTTAAAAGTGAGGTATTACTGTATCCTCCCATCCTAATATACCATGCTTACATTATTGATTTTAAAAAGAAAGAGAGACAATCGCCAAAATCGCGGTATCTAAAATAACAAACAAATCGAAGAATTCAGCCGGTGTGGAACAACGACTGAAAATAAACTAACTAAATCAATTTAATAATTGATCGTCATGATTTGTCAACAAGAGACAAATCAACAAGGTTTAAAGAATCCTCACGAGTCGTGGACGCATCAACACACGCGGCAACAGCGCCAATTACCGTGGCATCGCGCACGGCTCAACCCAGACTGAGTGAGACTCGCTGAACAAGGCTACCATTAAGCAATTGTAATATCTTTATGGCAGGAAAGATTGACCAGTATGTTGACAGGGTGAGACACACCTCTTCCAAATAATTACTTTAAGCTGGTACAGCCTCCACTGGGCTACAATTCAAGGCGCGCCCTTTCCGATCTCTGATTGATCTGTCCTATGGCGGCTGGCATATCATCATCGGCCACCTATACAAATCCTAATCAGAGAATCTACACATTAATATCTCTCTAACTAATCTAGTTGCCTCTGACCCTCTTCCTCCGAGGGGGCAACTCCGATTCGTCATCACTGTCAACCATTGTAAGAGTAGGAACGGTCTTGACATATTCCAGGATAGGTTGACTCTTCGGCTTAGATTTGGTCTTCACTTCTTGGGCTGGATCACCATCGGATATGGCATCCGACTTCTGCTCGGGGATAGGCTGATCCTCTGACTGAACGGGTGATGTCGGGGATGTGCCCTTTGGCACCCAGAGAAGTTCACCCTTATCATCCATGATCAGCTGCAGTCCCTGTCTCTTCAACCTTCGAGCTTCAGCCTGTTCCTCAGCATCGTCAGCTACCAAGTCATCGAACTCGCTGACGTCATCCTCAGTGTCATATTCATCAGGCGTGTCATACTCCCACTTCGGGCTGGCAGTATCAATGCCATGATTACTGTCAGTAGCACCCGTGTCCTCATCGTCATCAGAATCAGGCAGCTTCTCTTTACTCCATGCCACAGCGCCAGCACCCGAATCGTCACTGTTCGTAGGCGTCGATTGTGTGGCCTTACGCCCAGTGTATGGAATTCCGCGATACTCGTCAGTCTCAATCGCATACTTCCAGTGCGCATTACTGATCGGTAATGAAAATGGCTCTACTGGTTCCTTCGCACGAGTGGCGTCTTCCAGAAACCAACTACCGCCCCTGGAGCGCTCCCAGCGGCGTAGCGCTCCAGAATGCATGACGATAATAGGCTGCCAGCTATAATCGAACCTATGCCCTCGCTCCCCAAAGAACGCAGTCAATGGTTCTGGGGTCCCTTTCGGTGCCCATTTCCACTGAGCGGCCCCACTGGGTAGGAATACAATATGCCAATCGAACGGCTTGAAATGGCCACTGTCCCCTGGCACACTCGCCCTTTCGACTCTCACTCTCGACTCTAGTGTCGCCAACATAGCAGACGCCGAGAATCATGTCTGGAAGCGAAAAAGAGGGGGATCGGGACCTGGTCCACTGCAATTCATGGACATTGAGCCATCGAGTCATGCATTAAATTACCGGTGCATACTTTGCCAGAAATGCGTACCCGACTGCCGATGTGGCAAGGCTATAGTACCCTCGGGGAACTCGCATCCCAGCGTCGAAAGCTCGACAAGCACAAGCAGATCACGCTGTTCAACGAGCTTCGGCGTGAAACACGGCGTATCCTTATAGCTGCAAGCAACCTTGCCGACTGACCCAGCGGTAGGCTGATTTTGAGCCCATGTAGGGGCCAGTTTTTTGGCTCATATATTGGCCGACTCCGAGAGCCCATACAGGGGCAGACTGTCAACGCATATAATGGTCACGGTACTTTAGTCTGAGCACATATAGTGGCAGGTTTTCAGCTCGAAATGGTACCAGCAAACACAAATCAAGATCAACGCAAAATCTATTGCCAAACTGCAAAATTCGCGTATCGTCAACAAACAAACAAATGTTATTTTAAAAGAATTAATTCCTTTCTCCAAAATGTCAACAAGAAATAGTTATAAAAGTTTGATAAAATAATTCCCAGACCACTGACAAACGCACAATACGATATACCGCATTGGTATACCTTCCCAGGTTATGAACCCACCACGCCGCAGTACATCATACCGCAAGTTCGTACCGCGCTCGGGCGCCTTGGGGAACGTTTCGAGGGGTCAGATAATTATGTCCCTTCTTTATCGTGAAAACGTGACCCAAGTCGACGTTGAGGAACTCCATGAACTCGCACAATCAGATCTCACCGCGCCCCGTGACGTGTCTATACAGATATCGGCACGTCACGCAAATATAATTGAAAGATACCACCACGTCAATTTTAATATAATTTACCATGCGTCCTATCAACGTCAAGTGCTATCCTCATGAGGCCACAATAAAAGTAATTATCTCGGAAGTGGCACGGTAGAATTTCAAATTCCTCATCGCGCGGCGCGACTTGCAGGATCACGCGCAATCAAACGAAGCACTTACCTCAAACAGTAACAAGCCAACTCAAAGACAGTAGCAAGTCAAATCAAGATATGTTTCACACAAGACTTACGGAGGGAAAATAATAAAAGTGTTTTTTACACACTACAAACTCTAGCATTGTTATCTCATTGCTCTATCTCACGCAAGAAAGCATATGCATAAGGAGTTCTTGCACGCATATCATACGCACGCGCGCACGAAAACGCATTTTCTTTTCACGCATCTTTAGCATTTGCCTCCGCCACGCATTTCGCGTAAACAGCCACTTCCTTGTCCGAACCCGCCTTCACACATGTGTCGCCTTTGAAAAGAGGTTTTGTCCCTTGAACGTAGAGTTGACAATGATCATCCATTGACACCCCTCTGATGCACTTAGCCTAAAAGCTTTTCCCTCTTCTAGGCACTTCTTTCCCCACCATGCCCTTTGAAGCGCGTCGTTTTTATTGATCCACGTCGAGGGGAGAAGGAACGCGCAGAAATCTCGGCACCTCTCCGCACAATACATAAAGGCCACCAGCTCAGCACCTGTGCAAGCTGGGGCGCATATGTAATTCGCGACCTGGATATTTCCGTTGACGTTCTTGTCGTAGATGTCCAACCGCATGTCCAACTTAATGGACTTTTTATGGCGGGGTGATCGACCGCCTTGAAGTCGAACTCCTTGTAGTGGGCTGGCGTCAATGACGTTTTGAGGAAACGCTGCACGTTGGGGATTATCCCAGAACCTCCCGCAAACGGGTCCACTATCGTTTTGCAATTTACCTTTGCCTTGTTCACGAAATTCGCCTTGTTGAATTTCTGAACAAGCCGATGGACCTGCTCTTCTGGTACACATTCCCGCACCGCATCTCGTGGCAAGCTAAAGCGAGTTTCTTGGACTTTCTTGTAAAGTTCGTTGACCATATCCACGGTCACCGAAAACAATGGCACGTATGTTTGAGACCATTCCCGCAAGGTTTCGGGGGATTCCATGTAATCCCTCGTTTGTCTCGCACTTTTGCGGCTCCTCTCCTTTGACAACTTATTACATTCCTTGCAGTATTTTGAGTCGCCAACTATCTCATGCCCGCATTTTCTTTTCATTGTTGCTATGTTGGTTTTTTGTCCCTAGGTATTTTTATTACGGATAGATATCCAAACCAGCACGCTACTTTTCAAAGTGGTAGCCAGTTCTCACGTTCTCGAAAACATGTCCCAATGCTCGTTTCTCTGTCCCAATTCTCGGTCACTGGCCAACTGCGACTCAGCGCGCTACGAATCGTGGGTGACAGCCACGGTGACACTATTGCGATCCAGTTCCCACGTTCTCGAAAACATGCCCCAATTCTCGTTTCGCTGTCCTAATTCTTGGTCACTTGTCTTCAGTCACGTGACAGTCGATTGAAGTTCATCGCACCCGCGGAAAGCAAATTGATGATGGAAGCTATTTTACATATGATTTATACGTAGGTTTTCAAGATATAAAATCATCATTGGCAGTGCATATGCATGTGCATTAAATATATATTTACCGTATCACGATCGTTATAATTCTCAATCCAACAGCTACCATGCATATTTTATATTCTTTCACGGATGAGATCGATGCAATATTTCGAAGATCTTAAATGTTGAATCTAGCCGTTTGTTGTGAAAATCCGACTGTCGAGGAGCGTGTTCCTATAAAGTTTCGTTACTCTGTTGTGCAATCCCTTCTCGAATCGTCCAGCCAACTGTCATTCCTTGCGATTCGAATTTGGAAAAGTGGCCCTATGGTAAGTCCGTCTCAGATACGTGTATGCAACGCGTAGGTCTTGAACCTCGGCGACAAGAATCGAGAGTGCCAGATCGGAAGGGGGGTGGGGTCTCTTTTCAGGAAAACATCGTCGGAATCGGGATGATTATCTCACCTAAAATGGCTTTGAACACGAATATTATCCGCACCGCACCATGCGCGCCATGCTTATTGATCGGAGTGCATCCGGCTCGTCCTCCTCTTTCCAACGATACAGTACCCAACTTGCAGGCGCGGATGACGCGGCGTCACGTATAATTGTAAAAGGGCCACTTAATGGTCCACGTTTGCATCGTGCTACCAGTGTTATTCACTTCCTAAGCCAGATCATTATCCGACATAATTATCTAGCCCCTTGAAACGTTCCCGAACGCGCCCGAGCGGTTGAGGAGCTTTTTCCGGATTCAAACCATAGGATGCGACTGTGTCCGAGAAAGCCTGACGATGCCGGTGGTCGGGTGTTATTCAAAGCTGGATTGGTATTGGCCAATCCAGACTGCCACCTAAAAAATAGGCGGGTTGCCGGATAGTTAAATTAGTTTCAAAACTGCGAACTTTCGGTATAACGGGGCAACGTCGTTTCGCGACAAGGCACGAAACAAGTTTCTAAAACGGTGCACGGAAATAAACAGAAGCTCGTCAGCCGTGGTCGTTCCTAAGCACCGTTTGTTTGAAGCAACGCGTGCGGAACAGGGCATCCCGCACCCCGTGTCGGGAGACCAAAACTTCATCAGCCACAACCGTGAATGAAATAGCCTCGCGAAAGGTGAACTGTTAAGTACAAGCGATAGGTGCATTATGAAGTCTCCAGCTAGCTTTCAACGCCATGGGTAAGCTCTACGCCTTACCGGCATCACAGCCTTTGTCAGGGCGGCTTCTCAAGCCAAAACCGGCGATATCCTGCAACACCAAGACAAACATATGGTCCTGTGGACACGTGATGGATTGTACGTAAAACGCACTTGTCGTAAAACGTGATCCCCACACACCCGCGAAATATCGGCCGCGCAGGTTGTAACCGTGCCTATCCGATATACGGTAAACTGCTATAAAACTTGAATTGGATATCCCCCGGGCATTACAAACAAAGGTTTTAAAAGCCTTTGTTTGTTGATGCAAAAAAGTGTTTTGAGATCAATTATTACGCAAACAAGACACGCGAGGTATGCGGGTGCGCTTATTCGCAGATGTTAGAGATGTTTGCACACAAACCGCCATCTTCTAGTTGAAATCGCCAGCATGACGTCGTCTGCCCTTCATGCCGTGTCCCATCGATCTACTTCGCTGTTCAATTCCAAGCCAAACAAGGCTTTACGACACTGGGTTCAGGGCATTGAGAACTCAGATAGTCCTGCCCGAGTTGGGTGGCACCGGTGACCGGGGTCGTCCCTCGCATTTGGCTATTTGATGATGACCAACCGCTAACAACGGCTGTCGCCATTGCAATAGCCATCGTAGACAGCATAAACACAATCCTCTGTGCCCTTACACTGAATGGCGTGAAATCAGCCGACAAAAGCCAGTCCACCATCATCCCAGTGGACGGATGTGAGAAGCGCAAATCAGGAGCAGGGCGGGACCGTGACAAGATACCACCAACTCATACATACTCCCAACCCAGATGCAATGCAGCATAGAAAGATGATACGATGTGACCGATCATCGCCTAACAATACTTGGTCCCAGGGTTACGGAGTAAGCGGACCCTGCTGGCATGCCCCCCAGTGGCTCACGGTCGATGGATGGAACCCGTTGGTCCATAAGTATTCCATGAATGCAGTCACACCACACAGCATGGGGTGTACAATTATTTTCATAAGGAATTAACGGCATCATATAGCTGCCCCGAATTACTTGTGACTGTGACACACTGAATACGTCCCAGCGCGTCACAGGACGTCTTCCGCGATTGACATGACTGACGCGATCTGCTGTAATGTGAAATCGGTTACATCCTCGGCATGGTCACATCATGCCATGTGGACACCTAACTTCTAATTACATCGATTCCATCGACACTCGCGGTTGCCCAAGTAGTTCCTCTGCACGTTTCCAAGCGTCTCAAATTGTCCTACGTGGACGTGTCGCTTATCATCAAAATTGAATTAATTAATCGATTTAAAAAAAGGCCGATGCCCGTTGTCGCTGCCACAGCCGTTTCGATTCATCTGGCATGTCGTGTGATGTCCCTCTCTGCAGTGTCGAGGTGAAACTTTTCTACCTCTCGCTCGTTCACAGTCGCGCTTAGCGTTCATATTCATGGGAAATATGTGCTGTAGCTGTGAATCGGAGCGCTGCTACTGCATTTCTAAGCGCCATTGTTTTGGCGAAACACGTCAGGATATAACTTGGTCTGTGATCAGGTGTTTGGTGAAAGGGTGTGCGAAACGCGCGTGGACGCACGGCTCTCTTTATTGCAAGCGTCGCATCATGTTCAACTGGTCCGCTCGCTTGCGAAGCACGGTTGCTTCGCAAGCTTGGTAGACGTCGTCACGTGCCAAGACGATACCATACTAAGGCGCTCGTGGCGGGAGACCACAACTTTTGCTTGTTGTCGATATATGTAATAGTAAGAGCTAGGGAGCTGTTTGGCGTGGCCGAATACTGCTGTATAGAGTCTCTGGCGATACCTCGCGTCTATAGACGCGTCCCTTATTAAAGAAATATTAAGCTTTGTTATTTTTCATTTCTAGGATACCCCTCCAAGTACTTTCCGGTGAAATATTTGCGCAACCGCAGTGCGTTAAAACTGCGAATCGCGGATATGTAGTTACGCGGAGATAAGCAGGTACGAGACCGCGAAGTGCTTTTTGGATGCTCTTGATGGTCGTATCCTCACGACGTCCGCTGGTCAACCTATATTCAAATATAGTGACCAGGTGCGTATGCTTTTCCTTGTCAAACTTATGCCGAAGACGAGGTTGCGCGTTGTATGGTAAAGCTAATGCGACAGCTGCGCTCCGAGCGTTGAAACAACAGCGTTGGCAAAGTGCAGGTTCTTCGATCAGTTCATGCAAGAAACTTGAAAAGTTTTTGTTAATGTCCACTACCCTTCGGTACATGGGGATGTACCCAAGGGCCTTAGGTACATAACGATGTACCTAAGCCGTGCATATCATATCAAGGCCCAAATCCGACGGTGCGTGTGCCCCTTGTAGAGACAATTAACCAATAGACACCCTCTTCTATCGATATTATGATCCAACATTCGTATCTGACCCGTACAATATACGCTCTGATGCAGTCAAACTCGCTCTTTTGAAGAAAACAAAAAACCCCAGGTCAAAATATATGTTTTCCCGTCATATTCGGCAAGCTCGGCATTTTTCTCTCTGCTATGGAAAGGGATGGCACATACCCCCAAGAGGAAGCGCACCCACACGAATGCTGAGCATACTCAAGAGGAGTTGTTGAGAGTGTAGAGGGCGAATGCCAGTGATGCCAGAAGGCAATTGTGATCGAGATATTAAGGGACACAGGACTATTTCTATATGAATATACATCAAGGTAAGGTTTGCGCGGAGTCCAAAAATGCAAAAACTTTTCAAAATCTAGATTTTGAGATACGAGCGATTTAAATTTGCGCTTAAGTATGATTAAGTATGGGGGTTGACCGAGCGGTATCGACCATAACTTTTCATTCACGTGGTCAATTTGATACCTGAAGTGCGCAATATGTACAGGGTGTACCGGGCAACCTATTTACCAAATAAAAGATTTTTGAAAAGTTTTTGCATTTTTGGACTCCGCGCAAACCTTACCTTGACATATTGAACGAGTAGGCGCAAGTGGATTAGCCCAGCCAAAATTGGACTCGTAAGTGGCATATTATTATGCTAATAATTGACAAAAGCCTTCATAATGAGATGTGTTAAAATAATTTCCATACAAGCCTCTAATCCCACCTGATGAATATCGTTCACTCGTACGTGCGAAGCCCTATGGCGAAATATCGATTTTCGTGAATGCACATACGGTGGGATCAGTTATAGGTACCTACAAAGGCGTGTTGAGTGAAGAAGTGCTTGAGTGTTTAAGTGCAAACCCCTGAAATCACAACTACCCTAAGGGGTGTTAAATGCCATTGTAACAAATATGTATCGATATTCATCATTTAGCGGTCGTACACATGCATCAAACGCGATGTACCTAAGGGATGTACCTAAGATTTTCGGAGTTTTGAAAATGTACATTTTCTGGAAATTGTCAATATTGATGACCTGCCTAGACTATCGTATTGAGCTAAATACCATAAACCAAATGCTTCAGGGCCAAAAGGGACATGTCAACAATGGCTGAAATGGGCCACACGACCCCGCGTCGAGAATTTGGCTCACCGCGGCATTGAACGTGCACGTATAGTTAGGTACATCGCGATGTACCTAAGCGTGGGTAGTGGACATTAAGTGAACGCTAGCGATACATTTGATTGCGAGAATGAACATGGTTTGTAGCGCTCGCGTTGATATCCCGACTGCTATTTCACATCAAGTTTAGCAACATTCAGAATAGCATATCACTTCTCAGTCCACACGAACACTTCACTTTGTTTATTCAGAATTATCAGCGGTATGTCCAAACAGGATATCCTTGCTACATTTGAGAAGTTCATCAAATGGAATGACCTCTTGACTTGCCGTCTTTCATTCCCAGGCTACCCGAAGATTTTCAGCCAACGCTGGATGCCACGGTATGCTAAGAAGGTGACCCATCTTGCTAGTAATCCACGGATACCACTTTCAATTTGAGAACTTTCGCGTTATTTTTTCAAACTTAAGCTTCGAAGCGTTGCCGTAAGCAACCTACTAATTTTGCTCGTCCGATCAAGCCCTCCGCTGGAACGCGGGTGGATACCACATACAACTGTGGGCGTTCAGGGATGCTCAAAATACTAAGATTCATTCCTAAATAGTGCATCGAAATGTTCAGTCACGGATAAATATAATATTTTGAGCTAAAGAGCAGAACAACTTCAATAGGATAAAGCCTATTGAACACTGGGTGGGAAGGATGTCATGACCAGGTCGTGACATCGTGACCCGAAATCGCGACGCCACATCGTCAAGGCGTGACGCAAGCGTCGTCGCTTTCGTTTCGCCGGCGATTTCTGGCGAAATCGTACCTGCTCGCTTCCAAGATTCGATCTTGCCTCGACTTCTGTTGATAACGCATAACCCTCTGAAACTCGACACTCTGCGCTACACATCGATTGGGGCATGCCCGCAGCGCTGGGGCATGCCCGCTGCGCTGCGGGCATGCCCCAAGTACGTATGCCCCAACGCCTGAAAACAAAAAAATAACTTTTTCGCGAACAAACAAAATGAATGCATGGCGGCTGTTTTTTGGAAGCATTTAAGTGCAGTGAAGTGAACATTTCGCGGGAAGAATGGAATCTAGGGAGCGAGCAGGCACGATTTCGCCAGAAATCGCCGGCGAAATGAAAGCGACAACGCTTGCGTCACGCCTTGACGATGTCAGGTCGCGATTTCGGGTCACGATGCCACGACCAGGTCATGACACCCTTCCCACCCAGTGTTCAATAGGCTTTATCTTCAATAGCCCACGGAATCACCTGGATATCTTAAAAATAGGCTGACAATTGTCGCTCACAAATTCCTGTGGGAAAATGGTTTTTGAGGAATAGAAAAGTGCAAAATGGGGAATAGAAATTCCCTCCATTTCTGGGGAATATAAATATATGTCACACGCACATGCGTCTACTATCACCGCTTGTATTATTTTTCCCCCACCCATCTGTTCACCTGTTCATCTGTTTCCCCCCCACCCATCTGTTTGGTTATTGCAAACATGAGGAAGCCTCCGAAAAAGTACACTAGGGTGTGCCTTTCTTGCGATAAAGGCGGGCGTCGTTGTACTAGACATGCCACGCGTGTTCACCGCAAAAAGTAACACCCATTCTTCCACCTAACTGCCTTAAACGGCACAGGGCTTGATACGTATGTCGAGAATTGTGGCTTTCGGTTCAAGCATAGTGCGTCCGTACAGGTATGGGAAAGTCAAGATAGGGACCGTACACCTATCTGGGACTTTCAAAACGAGTATGTTTATATTGAACACACGGAGGGTATGCCTTGGGGCAAGCTTGTTCCAACTCGAGGGAACTTCAACTACCTTCCTTGCCAAAGACACTTGCTTACCGGCACCTTCCCTCCTTTTCATTACAATAACGTGGTCGCTACTTGGCAAATGCAAGACATAATTCAACCGTTCCTCAACGTGCTTATTATGTCTAAACGTGCTTTCAACGCTAAGTCCCTATCCACTGGTTGTACTGGTTTTGCTTGCTTGCATGCCGTGAGCATCGTAGTGCGCACTATTGTTGGGCGGGCTCGCAAATTGCTATCAGGCAAAAAGGTAATACACTATGCAAGATTTGCAACTCTTGCGCAACTATGATCTTGGCGCATGACAAGTTTGCCGCTCTACGGTGTGAATGGTGTTGTATTAATAAGGACACAGGAGAGAGTTCTACTAAGTTTTGTCGGGTTGACTCCCGGGGCTTGAGCCCGGAATTCTTCCAGGACAACTTCTCCCCACGTATACAAGTTCCTTAGATATCTAAGCTCGTTAGAAATCTAACAAGCTCCTATATGTTGGCCACCAATCTAGCTCTCCGCACAACGCTTTGAACCTAGGCGAGTCGCTAATTGGAAGTCGCTTGCGCCTGTTTCCGCGAATCCCACAATATTAACCCTCTATTCAAGAAAGAGGCCACGGTAAAAGCTTCACATCATAAATAAAAGGTGCGTTGCCCTTGCTTTCCATTCCCTTGTAAAGTTGTGTGTGGAACTCTTGGGATTTTTTTGCTATCAATTCTTTCGCTTCTTCTGAGTTGAAAAACACGTACCACGCTTCCACGTCTCCTAAACTGCGGTCATACCCGGGGTATCTCGCAGGGGGTAACAAGATCTTCAGAGCTAACTTGTTAAAACATTCAGCTCTATTATCTCCCACCACTGGTCGCTCGAAAGAGTGCAACAATTTCAAGCAAACCACGGGCGCCTTTGAATTAAGGCACGCTGCTAATAACGGTTCGCACAAACCTCTGGCATAAGGTAAAGACGACACAATTACGTCAATCTTCGGTTTGAAAATTTTCCAGTCTATCATTGCTAATTCAAGTTTTCTTATCCCTTTTGCAGGCTTGTGATCGCTAAGGAAAATAGTCTTGGGCTTAAACGCCACAAGATTGTCGTAAACATATCGCGGTGCTTGTCCGCAGCAGAAATCAAATAGCCTTAGGCCTTTGAAACTTTCTTTGAAAAAAGCTAGTAGTGGTGTGTATTGCCCTTTAAGAGTGGGATAAACACTTGTAGACTTGCAACACTTGCGTGGTAAATCAATTGTATAAGGATAACTTAAAAGGCGCGCACACCTCGTGGATAGCACACTGCGCTTCCTTTTTGTTGGCAAATTGTGTTCCACTATATTGGCTCTGCCACTTGCAACTCCTCATGCTCAAGCTCTACCTCTAGCTCTGGTTCGGGCACCTCCACATGCGTTGCCTCTGACTCATCCTCCTCCGCCACATCCTCCAACTCTTGAGCCTCTGAAACAATTTCAGATATCGCGCTTCTTGTTATCTTGTCTACCCACTTGTCGAATGCGAGAACTCGACTATGCTTGGCACAACATGTGCCAACACCACATGTCGTGCCAAGCGCGGCGCTCTCCACAGGGCGAACCATCAATAGTGCTTTGAAAACCATTGATATCCCCCCCTGCTTAATCGAATACGCATCGTTGAAAATATACCCATAATGCGCTTCGAAAATCGTTGACAAGTCTACGCGTCCGTAGACGTAGCCTGTTTTCCCATCCGTATACTTCTTAACAGCTTCTGGCCAAAACTATGGCTTGCTATCGCCTAACTTCGCGTATGGTCCTAATAGACGCGCGAGTACTTTGCGAAAATCCTGTAGGCTAGGCTATTTCGCATCGCATATATCGTTACACTTTCCTTTACGCATATTTTCGTTTAGATTTTATGTAGGAACGAACCTTACTTTTCGCTAAGTATTTTGAGACGTGTTCCCAAAGTGACCAAAAACCGTTCGATTCGCAATCGAGCGGTTTTTGGTCACTTTGGGAACACATCTGATAATACTTAGAGAAAATACCGTACCCGTTTCAATATGTTTTGGCAAGTCTAAGTATTATCAGACGTGTTCCCAAAGTGACCAAAAACCATTCGATTCGGAATCGAACGGTTTTTTGTCACTTTGGGAACACGTCTGAACATCAGGGTCGTAGGAAGCCACGCCCTTCAACGCCAAGTTCGCGAAGAACACCACCCGGGGCGTGCCATCCGCATTGGCCACACCTTGGTGTACCCCTCCCACCACCGCGCAGTCGCCCAATCCCACTTTCTCCTTTCCCCCAATGTTCCTCGCAAACGCGTCGAGGGTTTCCTTCGAGAGCATGAGGGCGCGCTGCTCGTGGAATTGGACATCGCAGTTCAATTGCAAACTCTCCTTCGTCGATTGGCCTAGGAGGTCAACCGACGCATCGAAGGACGGGGTTGGTGCACAACACAGCCTTGTTGGGGAGGATGGGCCAAGGTAGGCCACAGTGACCAAGTGATGTGCGCGTTCGGTGAGAGGTTGGTTTAACCCCCTCTTCCGGTATTTGTTACGCTAGCGTAACAAACACTAAAATTTGGATTCTGGCGGTGTTCCGTAGCCAAATGGCAATTTGAAAATAGTTTTGGAAACGTCTACTCAAGGCGCGACTAGCCATCCACTTAAACAAGTGACAGTATAAAAGATGCAAAAAATATTTACAAATGCGCAGCGGTTTTTTACCTAGTACCGAAAGTATTCATCCATGGTATCAACCCTAACATGATTGTTTATAACCCTAACACTGACCCTACTTTCAGTCCTTGACTAAACAGTACATTGGCGTGCTAGGGTCATGAATAGGGTTGTCATATTGTGAGTACACGTCATAATGATAGTGGCTTTCTTTTATGATTCTATTGAGCGTAATATTGTGTGTAGTTGGTAAAAATGAATTTGCATAGGCTTATCGGATCCGCCTGAACCAGACCTTTCCGTGAGTATGTTCAAAAATCGAATCGGATCTCTAGAGATGTAGATATTCAAGAAAATGTATGACCCCAGAGAAGTGAGAGATTCCGTTACCGGAAGAGGGGGGTTAATGGTTGGTCCAAGTGCCATGGTTGCCACCCCGCAAGGGAGGAAAGGAGCAAAGGACGTTATCGGGCTCCCCCGGAGTCTTCTGAACGAGATTGTCAATTATTAAGAAAGCCGGATTCTCGAACCAGCAAGTACCGCCGAACTCATACAAGGGGAAAGCCGTTCCAGTTGGTCTTGTAGGTGTCGTCCCGAGAGCGGTGGTCGCTAGTGGACAACACTTGAAGTAGTTCCCAAGTCGTGTAGATCACGGTCCAGCGTTTACGTTTTTGTTGAAGTTCGTAATCCTCAACAATTTGCCGGTAGTTGCGTAAAAGCGCCCGAAGGTTTAGCTTGCCCTTGTAGAATTGCGACTTTTTCGTACTCCACCCGTGACATGCCAAAAGATTAGACGCGAGCTCCAAGAAGTGGGAACAACCGTCTGACGCCAAGAGTTTCTCAAATTCTTGCTGTAGGCGCCGTTCACAAACGGCTGGGTCCTCACTCCACTTGTCTTGCTGCCAAGCGACCATAATTTCCAGGCAAGAAGTTGCTTGGAAAATCAAGGGAGGTAAGTTGTTGCGTGAGTTATCCACGTGCGCAGGAACATTGGCGTAGCTTCCGTCTTGGAGAAGAACTTGGCCGTCAAACATGCACAACACCCCAGGGGTGGCGAGGTCCGTGATGGGGATGGCGAACAAGTTAGCAGTCACGCACTCGACCATATAGTTACCGTAGGTTTTAATATCTTGAGTTTCCCAAATTCTGACCTTATTGTTGTAGGCATAATTGCAAACTGATTTGTAACACGGCACGGTCGGCTGACTATGGTCGTCCTTCATTTGTAGAAACACCGACTTTGGTCCCGCGCCCTTCTTCAAGCAAGTGCTCGTCCAAAAAGGTTTTGACTCGAGGGTTCAAGCCTTTGTTAAAGAAAGCATCGTGATCGTGTTCTCCACTCTGGAACAAGTCACAACTGTCGCCGTCGATCGAGGAACGTATGAGTTTGAAATACACTTTACAACCGCTCGACTTGTGCAAGGAGCACTTATACTTGTATGTAGTATCGCCCGTTTTCTTAGCTGTGTGAGGTTTGTCCGCCTTGGAGAAGCCACTAGAACACGCCTCCTTAATTCTTTCCATACAACTATCGAAAGATGAAGCACTGAGCAAGGCCACCCACTCTTTACGCTCGTGCGTCCGTGTCCGCTTGCGCGTAGAGAGTTCCTCAATTTCATCCTCGGGATCGGAATCCTCAAAAATTTCTCGCCCATCCTTCCCGGGGCTAGTGAACTGCAAAATTTCCTCCTCCTGGTCCATGGCACCAGTGAAGTGTTCGGGAGTGTGCTAGAACCGGAAGCGAACCAGTTGTAATTTCTTTTGGCGCTCGAATGCATAAAGCGAGGTTGCATGTGACACATAATCGATTCCCCAGAAATTGACAGAATTTCTTTTCCCCATTTTGCACGTTTCTATTCCCAAATAAATAGGCTACCAATTCCTGTGTCCGTTACCCTTGCAGGTTGTGATGTGCCCGAAAGGATGATGACTGACTTCCTGATGCATTCATTTCGAATTCGAGCTTGATAAAATGACAATGCTATTTTGCTGTCCAGAAACTGAGCAATTTTAAATATCTGCTTTGGAGCTGCTCATTTGCAGGTACTTCACAAAAAAATATATGCAGGTGAATAACAACACGACAACGATAACGATGAATGCCTAGAACGCGATCATACTTTGAGAACCCCTAAAAGACATGTTCTCTGCGTGTTATGCAATATGCCGACATATATTGTGTGCATTTCTGCAACGGGTGAAAAGGTGATCATATCGGATAGCATTGTCAGCACCAGTTGCCCACAACACTAAAATAATACATCGATTATGACAGAGAAAGGTATGGGGGAGCACTTGCCCCTTTGGTGCCCAGATCACACACACGGTGTTGGTGTGGATATCGGCGGTTGGGCAGTCAGCTCCAGACGGGTAGTCACTTGGCAGACCATACTCCGTACCCCAAAAACAGCGGATACCATCGTGAAGTCGAATAAGCACTTCTTCTACGCCTTGGGGATAAGTCTTCCCTCGATGCTCCACACCACCATACTCACCGAGTGGCAGGTTGTTGCCACCTGCAATAATGAGGGGGGGGGGACGCACCAAATGTAAGTACACTGACTAGAGTATAATAAGCGGTGGGACCAAAACGACCATGCATTATGCACCTTGAGCTGCGCTAATTCAATATTATGCGGAAGCTTTGCGCACGTGAAAAATGTGACAAAGGTGGCACCTAAATCACAGAAGAAACAACAAAACAAGTCCGCACCCGCACCTGCAAAAAGGATATCGTAACCCCCAGCTTCAGGACATGTCGACGAGGTGGTAAAGATGCCGTCGGACTTCACGTAGTGCACTCCTTGTATCTCCAAAATAATCTGAAACTTTCTTTTCGAGCTTGAAGCAGCGTGCTAGCTATCGATTCAATTTGTCTAGCCTTATGCTCCTTGGCAGGTTTGCCCTTTGGGTTACTATACAGTACGTGGCTAGTGGGGTTGCACACACTTGATCTCTGAAGTCTGGAAGCGGGTTAAACCCTTGGGATTGGAAAACTGCCAGAATATCTGCAATAACGCCGAAACTAGCGCGATGCCTTCCTGTGCACAAAAGAGCATAATCAGCTCCACGAGGTCAGCAAGGCGGACGTGCTCTACGCTCCGTCCTTGACACTCTGCCGTCGCATAGAACCGTCGAAATACTCCTGGGGCAACTCTATTCACATTCATATTTTCTTTATATGTGGACAGCACAAAAGATGAACGTCCAAGAACAGTGTCCTGACGACCGCGACAACCGATTTTTGCAATTCGTATTCGAGCTGTTGGACTGCTCTCCAAGGTACCCGAGGCATTATTTATTCATTTTTGTTTCCCTTTAATTTGAATAACTGGATTTATTGCACGCTGACGCGTGGACCTCAAGATCCTGCGTGCCAATGTTGATCCAATCGCAATGTTTTTGTACGTTCTATTTTCATCGGCTCAAACGTGATCGTGTCATGACCAAGGCTCCCACTCCCTCTTGCATCGGCATCGTCCTCTCTTGGAATGCAATGGTCACAGTCCTGATGATGGTGACTCGGTTTCCTGAGATGTCGATCTTCCCTTCGTGACCATCGGGTATATGCTGCTGAGGGAGAGTATATGCGTAAATGATTGGAGCAGAAACGAGCAGTAATTCCGGGCAGCTCGGGGGAAACGGTAAAATCTTATGTACTAGAAAAGGGTTCAGTTTATAATAGAAGTAGTACTGCGGTTATTTTATAATAGAAATAATAAAATTTTCGAGCTCCCTAAAATTCCGAATTTTTTTGGTCTTTTATATTCTAGAATTCGATTGAATCGGTTGTTTTGGCTTGTTTTGGTTATAATAGAACTGCGGAGCAACATCTAATTTCCACCTCAATCTTTTGTTTGGACATTTTTGCTTTTTGTTGCCATCTGCAAGCGAAGGGCAAGGGCAAGGGAAGCAGCTTGGGATAGAGGCAGTTGCATATATTTTAGGAGCATATGAAAATTAGTTTCGTTCGGAAATATTTTTCATGTGCTTCTACACTCACATAGATACTGAGCCCGCTGACGGCATGTGGCACGTGTGGGTGGTACGTTTATGCATAATTTGACGAATTTTCGAAAAAATGACATTTAGAAGTGTTAGAAGGTTGGAGAAGTTTGGAGAAGGTTTGGACAAACTCAAAAATGTAAAATTTTGACATTTCGGGTTTTGGAGTAGCCGTGCGGGGCCATTTCGTTTACTGCAAATACCAGGGAATCAAGTTGTGCACATGGAATGCTTGCGCGACACATTAATAAGTTTATAAAAGGCCATTACAAGGTTTGGGAAGGTGCAACATGATAGTAGAAGGCAGTAAAAGGTTGCATGTCCAATATTCTAGGGTTTTAGGGTTGCTGGCGGGGTGGTGTGGGTGAAATATTAGTTGTGAGAGGGGGTTCGGCGTGTGCGGGGTCCGCTATAAAGTGCACAATTTCGGGAAATGATGATATTACACGGTTTGATATTTTTGGAGAAGTTTGGAGAAGGTTTGGACAAACTCAAAAATATGAATTTTGACGTTTAGGGTTTTGGAGTAGTCGTGCGGGGCCATTTTGGTCACTGCAAACGGCAGGAAATCGAATTTTGCACTTGGCATGCATGCGCGGCATATGAATGTGTCGCTACAAGGCCAATAACAAGCGGGAAATTATATTGTATGATTTAATATTTTTGGAGAACATCGGAGAAGGTTCGTAGAAACAAAATAATGCAATATTTTGATATTTTGGGTTTTGCAGGAGCCGCGCGGGACCAATTTGTTCACTGCAAATATCAGGATGGTTGCCGTGTCATGCACACGGCCGATGTTTTGAAAATAAAGAGCAATTCAATATGCAAGTGCATTTCCATGCTTATATTCCAATGTTCATACACAATCTAATGTATGAATACTTGCAAGTGACATAATTACCGTAGTGTCAGGTTATTAGAGTTATGCAAAAATTGCAGCTTACTGTAGCACGAAGCACCAAGATGCGGCTCTCGGGACAGCTCAAATAGCACTTTTAGTTAGGCAAACGATTTCTAAGCTAGCGCCTGTCGAACAGCTCTTCCAAGGAAACACGTGAGCGTGAAGCCCCACGAGCAAGGTCCTGCAATTGATCCGCGGTCAGGGTGAAAAGCTGCTGTGCTGGTTGGGCGAGCTGCTGTGGTTGGGCGAGCACCTGCGGTTGCGCGAGCAGCTGGGGTTGCGCGAGCAGCTGCGGCGGTTGCGCGAATAGCTGGGGTTGCGCGAATAGCTGGGGTTGCGCGAGCAATTGTGGTTGCAGCTGGTAGGATTGCTGAAGCTGCGAGAGCTGCTGGAGCTGCTGAAGTTGTTGCAGCTGTTGAAGCTGCTGGAGTTCTTGCAGCTGTTGAAGCTGCTGAGGCTGCTGCACCGGTTGAAGCTGTTGGGGCTGCAGCAACGGTTGAAGCTGCTGGAGCTGCTGCATCTGTTGAAGCTGCTGGGGTAGCTGCACCTGTTGAAGCTGAGACTGGGGCTGCGAGAGTTGCTGCAGCTGCAGGGGCTGCGAGAGTTGCTGCAGCTGCAGGGGCTGCTGCGGCTGTTGCAGCTGCTGGGGCGGCAGCACCTGTTGAAGCTGAGACTGGGGCTGCGGGAGTTGCTGCAGCTGCAAGGGCTGCTGCGGTTGTTGAAGCTGCTGAGGCGGCAGCACCTGTTGAAGCTGAGACGGGGGCTGCGGGAGTTGCTGCAGCTGCAAGGGCTGCTGCGGCTGTTGAAGCTGCTGAGGCGGCAGCACCTGCTGAAACTGCTGGGGCTGCAGCACCTGATGACCCTGAGCCTGTGACTGTGGGAGTTGCTGCAGGTGCTGGGCCAGGAGGAGTTCCTCCTGCTGCTGGGCCTGCGGGACGCCCTGACGAACTGCTTCCAGACCTGAGATCTCACCCTCCGTCCCTTGCTCCGCCGTGGGCGTCGCCGACGCCACAGGTGCCGGACGCGGTTCCTCGGAGGCCGGCACTTGCGGCAGGAGCGTCTCCAAACTAGCGCGCTCCAGCTCTAAGCGCCGGTCCAGTGCGCTCTGCTGTCTCTGCTCCAACGCTTCCAAGCTCCGACCAAACTCCTCTCCCTGCTTCCTCAACAGCTCCTCCAGCTGTTCACTCGTCACGCCCACCTGCACAGGTCCACTTCTTCCTTCCTCTACATACACCTGCGCCGCCTGTGATAGTGACAGCACCCCACTGCCGACACTTGACCTCCGGCCTCGAGAACGACCACCTCCAGCTTTCCCCGTGCCTTTCCCCGTGCCAGCATCAAGTGCCCTACCCGACACGTCGCTCGGTGCTTGGCTCCCCCTTCGGTGTGGAACGGCCAGGTGCGCAGGCGCGGCAACCCGCTTCTGCAAGGTGTGGCCGTCAGCCAAATCGTCCGACCTCATGCGCTTCCTTCCTTTCACCGCCTGAGACGCAATTGTCTCAGGCGGTGCAGCATCCTCCGTGACCGTATCCCCCTCGGAACCCGCGCCCCCACGGCTAGGGGCAACGGATGCCGCGTCCTTGTCGACGAAGAGGTAGTCGTCACGGGTAACGCTGGGTCCTAACTCCACCCGGTCCGCCGTATTGACCTGCCTCAACGGGGCCGTGACGGACACGCCCTCCTGGAAGCCCTTCGTTTTTTCCACGGCAATCTGTTGAGGCACGAACTTCCGGAGGACCTGGAACACTTTGTCGATCTGCTCGTTGTCACGGAAGTAAGCCTCCCCTCGGGCTTTGTCCGTTACGCCCACGTTCAGCTTGTTCATGCGGAAGGTGTGAAACATCTCCGGGTCGGCGTTCGGCCCATCGATTGGCCCCCCGCAATGGACAAACCACCCTTTATTCTTTATGTGCAGGATTGAGCCTACCACATACCCCCCCGAGTGACCCTGGTGAAACACCACTCCGCCGTACGAGAATTTCCCGTTCGATTTCTCGGCGTATCCCTCCTTCCCACCAAAGCCGTCGCCATACACATACCGCGGCCTAAAGTTAATGTACTTGTTGTACGAGTGAACACGTTGCGGCAGATCCAGGTCCTCCCACCGAGGCTTCCGCTGATGGCCACCTACGGGCAATGCCTGTGCGGGAGTGTTCGTGGGTTGCTCCGCCGATCCCAACGGCGCGTCCGGTACCACCCCCGCGGTCTCGGGTGCGGGCACCTCCGTGCTCGTGGGGGCGGGAGCATCCGCGGGTTGAGCCGCCGCTCCCGACGGCTCCTCTACACCCCCCGCGGGTTGCTCCGCCGATCCCGACGGCGCGTCCGGTACCACCCCCGCGGTCTTGGGTGCGGGCACCTCCGTGCTCGTGGGGGCGGGAGCATCCGCGGGTTGAGCCGTCCCTCCCGACGGCGCGTTCACTACCAGCCCTGCGGTGTCGGGTGCGGGCACCTCCGTGCTGGTGGGGGCGGGAGCATGCGCGGGTTGCTCCGTCCCTCCCGACGGCTCCTCTCCACCCCCGCGAACGCCCTCGGGTGTGGCCGCTTCAAGGGGTGGGGGAGCCGATGCCGAGAACTCCGAGAGCATGGACAAGGCAGGTGCCGGAGTGTCCGCGGGTTGCTCCGCCGATCCCGACGGCGCGTCCGGTACCACCCCCGCGGTCTTGGGTGCGGGCACCTCCGTGCTCGTGGGGCGGGGCGGGAGCATCCGCGGGTTGAGCCGTCCCTCCCGACGGCGCGTTCACTACCAGCCCTGCGGTGTCGGGTGCGGGCACCTCCGTGCTGGTGGGGGCGGGAGCATGCGCGGGTTGCTCCGCCCCTCCCGACGGCCCCTCTACACCCACCCGAACGCCCTCGGGTGTGGCCGCTTGAACAAGGGGCGGGGGCCGCGCCGACGGCACCGCAAGCAACGGCAAACTGTTCTCGAGCGCGCCTTCCAGCAGCATGGCACCATGTTTTGCGAGGTTCACAGCGTCTCTCTCGGCTTGGGAGGTTGGGTAGACCGTGCGCTTCGCCATGCACTCCGGCCTACCACAATTGTTCACCTCTTCAATGCCTTTGGCTACCATGCACACGTTATGGTAGCTAGCCTTGCAGTGCGAGCACCTGTGGACACCACGTGCATCGTCCTTCTCGCATATGAAGCAGGACTCATCTGGTGCTGGCGGTGGGGGTGAGGGCGGAGCCGTGGCGAGCCCACCTAATTCATAGAACACCAAAACCAAGCACGTTTACACAAGTGGGACGAGAAACATAAATAGAACTAAAAACTCATTACAACGTTATATTATTGGACCACTTTGAAAAATGTGCTCACCAGCGTCGCCGGTCTTCAGCGCGCTAGTAGGCCAGTCCAAGGACTTTCTTCGAGAACTCTGCGCTTCCTTGGCCAAGCCCGCCAACGCGCGGGGAGCGTCAATTGAGGCCAGCGTTTTAACGGTGGCCTCGGTGGCATCTTCCGCCACTTCACTAGCAGTACACTCTGATCGCTGCTCGCACTCCTTGCGCCCACAGTTCTTTTGATTTGTGAGCAAACCACAATCGCCAGTCCCGAATTTTCGCTGACATGAAGGATGGAAACCACCTCCACAAACACCACAAGTCATGATGCTCGCGCTTTTCTTGCAATAAACGCACTTCCCCGGCCGAGGACCACACTGCTTGCATATTACTCCAACCTCCTCATTGCTAGAACACGCGAAATGAAAGTAGCCCTGGCACGTCTTGCATTGGATCTTCGGTACAATAGTTCTCGGGACCGCACAATCGCGGACCACACATTTCACTACATTCTCTTCTTTCTTCTTCGCAATAGCTTTCACAACAGCCTGTTTTCCACGGTTCGCCCCCATGTTTCTGGGGCAAGGTGTTAACGTGCTACTTACTCTTAGGTTTCAGGAGCATAAGTCAATTCAGTAAAGGCGGAGTCTTGGGCCTTCAAGTCCGTCCAGAACTCCAAAGCGCCACATCACCATGCACATACAAATATCCCACGCAAAAATATTTCGCTGTGGAACCCTAACAGATTTGGAGTCCGTCGATAAAACTTGATCGAACTCCAAAGCGCCACATCACGATGCACACAACATTATGTCACGGATATAAATTATGATGTGGAGCGCTGACAGATTTGGAGTCCGTCGATAAAACTTGATCGAACTCCAAAGCGCCACATCAAGATGCACATAACATTATGTCACGGATATAAATTATGATGTGGAACGCTGACAGATTTGGAGTCCGTCGATAAAACTTGATCGAACTCCAAAGCGCCACATCACGATGCACACAACATTATGCCACCGATATAAATTATGATGTGGAGCGCTGACAGATTTGGAGTCCGTCGATAAAACTTGATCGAACTCCAAAGCGCCACATCACGATGCACACAACATTATGTCACGGATATAAATTATGATGTGGAGCGCTGACAGATTTGGAGTCCGTCGATAAAACTTGATCGAACTCCAAAGCGCCACATCAAGATGCACATAACATTATGTCACGGATATAAATTATGATGTGGAACGCTGACAGATTTGGAGTCCGTCGATAAAACTTGATCGAACTCCAAAGCGCCACATCACGATGCCACAACATTATGCCACCGATATAAATTATGATGTGGAGCGCTGACAGATTTGGTGAACTCCAAAGCGCCACATCATGAAGCACTTCACGCCATTTCGAAGTGAAACGCGTTCGTATTCTTCAAGAATGTGACCGGTGATGGAAGTGCGAGGAAGCTCATGCCCTCGCAGGAATATATTTCATGTATATTTGATATGTGGTTAGCGTGGTAGAAACGACAACGATATGGGTGGGACGAAGCGGCGCCCCAATCCGACAAGCTTCAACGGTGCGGTTGTACTTTGTTTGTAAAGAGCCCGAAGCTATTATGAACTATTATGATCTGTGACAAAATGCGTGAGAACGACTGTTGAGGAGTGCGCATACCTTTTTGTAGCAGGGGTGCACATCGTGGAAGGCCACGTGAAGTTCACCGTGGTTCGGGATGATCGACGTTGGCTACTAGGGCTGTTATGTGGAATCATGCATGTCATTCTAGCTATGAGCGTCTTTTTAGCTTTGTGCGGCTCAGACGCGAGCTACAATCCTGGACCAGAGTGGGATATCCCGCCAATTCTTATGGACTTGCTACCTCTTCTAGTAGAAGTAGGCGACTCCGCACGCACCATACCTCTTGGAGTGTGGCCCCTACCGCAAGAAGCTATGCCGACGCTTCGACACTTGGTTACCAAGTTGGATTCGGTGTGCGATATTTGGGCGTCTGCACGAGCTGAGGCGACTTCCCCGCCCTTGCGCAATTGTCAGATTCCTGACAGCTCAGACAAAGAGGAATGTTCTTCTCCAGACGAACTGGACACTTCGCGCGAAGTGTCCAAAGGAGGGATAGAGGGGCAAGAAGATGGTTTGCGTCGGTCGCTGACACGTCACGAAGTTGCCAGACCACAGGAATACACGCCACTGAAGCGAGGAAACAGGAACCACTGGATAGGGAAGATGAGCGAGATTTTTAGTAGGTCCCCAAACCGCATCGCTTCAGCGGTGAGGGAGTACATTGAAACGCTGCCAAAGGAAGTGGCAGTAGGTGTGCTGCAACGCTGTCGCGCAGCGTTGTTCGGTGATACAGAAATGGCGAAGACCAAAGCTATGGACTGCATTCTAGAAAACCTGGTTGCGGTCTTTGGGGCGCTGTCGAGTAGGAATTCTAACTTGAACGAGGAGCACAAGCTTGCAGTGGCGGCCGCAGTGTTTGGCGAGAACATGCAAGAGGGGCAAGTGTTAACCGCAGCGACAACAATGTTAGGCGTGCATAAGCGTGTAGGATATGCGGGCATCACGGGGCATAAAAACATGCTGGCGGGTGCGAGGGTGGGCAATGCCGAGCGTGCACGAAGGAGCTTGCACGTGGGTGTGACGCGCCCCAAGCGACGTGGGCGTCGTTCGGTGTGCATGGCGGAAGCCACTTGTGCACTCATCCGCGACTTTTGGTTGCACCCGGACAACACGCGCGTGAGTCCTTGTAAGAAGGACGTGGTGTTGGCAAGAGATCCACACACGGGGAAGCTTAAGACGCCCCGTGAGTACGTTAGCAAGCATTGGCTTGAGGCTTCGCAACTAGTGGTGTACCGGAGATTTGTGGCGAAATATCCAAGCGTGAAGGTGGGGCAAAGGTCGTTTGAGAAGGCGGGAGTTTGCAAACCGCACAATGTGGTACGGTTGACAAGAAGGGACAACATCTCTTGTTGTTGTAGGTATCACGAGGACATGCGCATGGTGCTTAAAGGGTTCGACGAAGCACGGGAGGCGGTGCACAAGAAGTGCCCGTGCAAGGATAAGAAGTGTTGCCCCCGAGTGCCACGGACGGCGGAGGAAAAGAGGGAGAGCGCGGTGGGTGCGCCGACGGGGCAAGTGTGTGGCATCGTGAAGGCGGGAAGTCTACCTCCACGTTCGCGGAGAGTCTGTTGTGCCCGCGTGAAGGGGATAAGCACCGCATAGAGTGCCTGTTGCAAACCTGCAAACAGTGCGGAGGTTTGAAGAACTTTAAAGTGTGCGAGAAGGAGGTGCAATATGCGGAGGAGGTGAGGTGGTCGTGCTATGAGACTCTGAGTACGGGCAAGTACGACGACGAAGGGAAAGAGGTTAGGAGGTTGCAGTTTTTGCAGAAGAAGACGAAATTGGGGGCGTTGATATCTAAGCTGCAAACGTTGTTGCTGGGGCACGAACCGGGGAAGTCGCCAAACTGTCGGTGCAATGGACGCTTTCTGTGCGAGGACGCGGCGTCGGAATCGTGGAAGTGGCGGAGGCTAAATGGCGTCGGGGACTGCCCGTTTTTGCGTCCCTATGCTTACCATACATTCATGGCCTTGCACCAGCACCGTCAATTTAAGACGTGTATCACGGATTTGCCGTTGGGGCATACGGCGTGGTGTTTCGACTTCTCCGAGAACCATTCGTTGAACATCCCGAGGGAAGTTCGGAGTTTGCACTGGGTGGTGAAGCAGGCTACTGTGTTGGTGTGTGTATTATGGCGGCACGCGTGCAAGGAAGTCGATGGGGTAGAGTCCACGGCGGAGAACCCGGTTGTGATAAAGGACTATGTGTACTTTATCAGTGATGACCGCAAGCATGATCACAGATTCATTCAGTACATGCGAGAGGTGATCATCAAGGAGTACTTTGAGAAAGGGGGATTCCGAAGCCAATATTTATTCACGAATGGGCGGATGGTTGTGCGGGGCAGAACAAGTGCGCGGCGGGATTCGCGGACGTGGGAAACAGCAAAATGGAATGGTCGCTGGGGATTCCTTGTCAGCGGAACTTCTTTGAGACGGCGCATGCTTAAGGGGAGCAGGACGGAGCAGGGGCACACGTGAAGCATGCAGCGGCGGTGGCGGTAATTTCGGAGGGTGACAAATGGTATGGGAAGATCTTGTGTGCGGCCGATCTCTATGCTTTTTGTGTGGAGAGGTTGCGCACACGCGCGGACACCAGCTACACGAAGTCGAGGGCCGCATTCAATCAACGATTCTTTTATCTAGTTCCCGAGGACGCGACGAAAGAGGTGGCGGGAGGTTTGTCGGCGGTTGATCACACGGCGCGCATCGCATACAAATCTTTGGAGCGCACTTTGCAACTGCATTCGGTGCGATCGGGCGTGGAGGGGAAGTTGCTGGTGCGCGACGGGACATGCTATTGCGTGTCATGCTATGCGGAATGTGTGTCGTCCATGCCGACGTCCGAGAACTGTTTGGAGAGCTCGCATGTGGATTTGTGGAGGGAGGTGGAATTGACGCCCGCAACGGGTGCGGACGCGGCAAGGGTGCGGGAGTTGGTGGAGGAGTATGCGAGTGATGTGAGTGTAGCGGTGCGGCGCGGATGCATCATCGCGGTCCACCGAGACCCGGCGGACCGCACACACGCCTACTACTTGGTGAAGGCGTTATCCGCCGTGACGGAGGTTGGACCTAGGGGGCGCCGAGATGACTATGGGCAATATTTTGCCCCGGGAGAATTTGTGGTTTCGGGGAGGTACTTTGAATGGGAAGATGCCGATGTGAGAGATGACTACATACTAGACACAAGTAAAAAGTGCTTGATCTCTTGTGAAGCCGTGCGTGCAACCGATGTGCGCCTAGTTAAAAGAGGGGATGTGTACAAGATGCCTGCTGCCGAGCATGAGCGCGTGTTATCACTGTTGTAATTTTTGCATTCAAATATATAGTATGGGATTTGGCATTCACAATGCAATAATGATAACATTTTTTGCATATTTATGCTCAAGCATTTGAACAAACTTGGGGCATCACAATTTTGATGTGACGCGCATGCATGCCAAGTGCAAAACATGATTTCCTGCGGTTTGCAGTGCCCAAAATGGCCCCGCACGACTACTCCAAAGCCCTAAATGTCAAAAAATAACATTTTTGAGTTTGTCTAAACCTTCTCCAAACTTCTCCAAAAATATCAAGCCGTATAACAACATTTACCGAAATTATGCACTTTCTAGCGGACCCCGCATACGCGAAACCCCTGCTCTCACCGCCAATATTTCACCCGCCAGCAACCCTAAAACCCTAAAATCTTGGCTATGCAACTTTCAAGTGCCTTCAACTAACTTGGTGCACCTCCCCAAACTCGGCGGTGACCTTTTATCAACACATTCATGCGACGCGCATGCATGCCAAGTGCAAAACACGATTTCCTGCGGTTTGCAGTGCCCAAAATGGCCCCGCACGACTACTCCAAAACCCTAAATGTCAAAATTTTATATTTTTGAGTTTGTCTAAACCTTCTCCAAACTTCTCCAAAAATATCAAGCCGTATAACAACATTTTCCGAAATTATGCACTTTATAGCGGACCCCGCATACGCGAAACCCCTGCTCTCACAGCCAATATTTCACCCGCCAGCAACCCTAAAACCCTAAAATCTTGGCTATGCAACTTTCAAGTGCCTTCAACTAACTTGGTGCACCTCCCCAAACTCGGCGGTGACCTTTTATCAACACATTCATGCGACGCGCATGCATGCCAAGTGCAAAACACGATTTCCTGCGGTTTGCCGTGACCAAAATGGCCCCGCACGACTACTCCTAAACCCTAAATGTCAAAATTTTATATTTTTGAGTTTGTCCAAACCTTCTCCAAACTTCTCCAAAAATATCAAGCCGTATAATAACATTTTCCGAAATTATGCACTTAAGTATGTAACCCCCGTCCACCCACACGTGCCACATGCCTGACGGGAAGGACGAGTCGCAAGCATCTTTGAAGCTATCGAGTTTCAAAGATGCGTTTTGTATTTTGGGTGCGACTACCCAACTTATAAATCAGCCGAGCGCTTCCCGTTAGCGCGGGGTATTCAGCATCAAACCGTTGAATATTCATAAGGTTGCGACTCAGTATCCAAGCGCACAAAGGTATCGGGCCAGTATCTTGGACATGGACAAGATGAAACAAGCCGTGTTTTGGGTTTGGGTTTGAATCTCTACCCAAACCCAAAACTGAGTAGCATAATAGGAGTTCTCGTGCGTTTCAGGACGCGAGACTCTGCATAAATACTCATAACAATGATACGAGTTGTGCCCCCGAAGCTCAAGGTCTGATGTTGAAAACTCGCGAGACGAAAGTATGCCAACATCGTGCGTTTTGGGTTTGGGTTTGAATCTCTACCCAAACCCAAAACTGCCTCGCACCGCTTGAGCTTTCGTGTGTTTCAACGGACGAAACTTATCACAAATACTTATATAAGTATTGTGAACTTATCTTGTGAGGCACAAGGCTTGGGGTGAAGCATAGGTGAAACAGATTGATATCCTACGAGACATGTCAATCAAACCCAAACCCAAAACATGGGTAGCGGCGCTTCTTTGGCTTTCTAGGGGGGTGGGCTCCGTGCCCTCTAGAGATAGAATGCAAGTCCTAGGGGGAGCGGGACGAGGGAGACCCAGAATTCACCTAATAACCCCATAGTTCAACGAAAATAATGGTAATATTGAAAAAATCGGTACGTTGTTACGTTGGTACGCGGTACCGGTTGGAGCGTGTCGGCCCACGCATTCTACCCCCTTCTTTCCATTGCCCCCTCCCCCCCCTTAATTATTTCTCCAAATCCACGTTACACGTTATCCCCCCTTCCTTTCCACCCCTTTCCCTCTTCCCCCCTTTACTTACCTAGGTTCGGCTTCCCCCATAATGTGGAGTGACGAATTACAAAAAAAATATCTTGTAAAATATTTTGGATAGAAAGCGATTTTTTTTGCGGGGGTATTTTTTCGGGGGGGGTTCGCGAAAATAAAATTGGTGAATTAAAATTTTAGGGAGCTCGAAAAATTTATTATTTCTATTATAAAATAACCGCACTACTACGTCTATTATAAACTGAACCCGTTTCCATTCTAAACTAATAATATTTCGCACGACATGGACACCCCATGTCAAAAAATGAAAGCATGCGGGCACCTAAGTGCTCCCCACAAAAATCAAGGGAAACCTCGATGCCCTTACACGCACGAGGACACCACATCTGAAGGTTTGAGATCTGCAATGTTCAGTCTTTTTAAAGAGGCCCGTTCCCGGTATACGTGACTTGTTTAGAGCGGTCAGTCCTCCTAATCATGATGGTGAAAAGTATCATATGGCTGATCTACAATTGGAATAAATAATCTAACAGCTACACTTCGAAATGGATATTGAAAAACCATGTCTTACTTCCGTGAATAATTAATCTTGTCTTCCTAACAAACAGACAAGTCTTCCTAAGCTCCATAATCTCAGGTGTTTGGGGCAGGAAGTTTCATCTGGAAGCACATACTTCTGCCATGAAAAGAAGTGTCTACGGTTCCTGTTCTAGAGGTCCTGCCAAGCAACACGTAGCAAGAGTCTGCACACTTCGTCCACCTCCAAAATGGTCCTGCCTTAGACCTTATGTGCCCCCTTTCTTGGGTTGCTTAGCATCTCCACAGCTGAATACTTTGGTTGGTTGCCAGACTTGACCTGCAAGTTTGGCAGAAGCTATTTCAGACAGAGTTGCCTTACAGCCTGTTGTGCAATGCAGTATTATTTTGCAGTTTCCCCAAAAAGGATATGACGGGGCATTTTCTATCCCTTTCACTAGAGCTGCACTCAAGCTGAGAAGAAGGCTTGAGACAAGGACAAAGGTATTTTCAAACTTGGTTGGCTTGTGTTTCATTAGGAATACTTCATTGAACGGGTTCTAGTTCAGCTCTGAACACCAGTCGATTGAGTGCAGAACTAACAGCGTGTAAACTTAGGGTGAACCAAGAGATGCTTTTAGGTGTCCACATCATCGTGCTTAAATAATGTAAGAAAGGAGGGAATCGTGAAGCCAATACCATCTTCAAGACATAGATGAAAGGACCGCCACACACAATGGCGATGCCGATCAGGCAAATGAAAAAAATCCCGATCTGCACTCCATACCCAGACACAGCCTTACGGACTAGAACATTAACCTTGAAAGGAGACTACCTTAGAGACTTTGGCTACTGAGCACATGACGTCCACACTTTCGACTCGCTTCAAGAAATACAAGGGACACTTGCAGCTGAAAGAGAGAATCAAAGCAGGCGCAGTTGCAACATACATTCCACTTCCAGAGTGGGCCAACGCGGCACAAACACAAAGCTTCAACTTACGATTCCAATAATACTCATTTCCTGATCGTTTTGTCGTTCCTTCTCTTCGTTCTGGAGTTTCTCCTTGAGGGCCTGTTCAGAGCCGTGCACGCACAAAAGATTTAATAGGTCTGACCGTATCCTTTTCCCCCCCTTTTGAACAGATCATACAGTTCCAAGAGGGGAAAAGAAAGCGAAACTGCAAACAACGAAAATAGTCAATCAAGCCCATACTCAGGGCAAAAGGTCCGCAATCCACGCAGAACACAGTGGAAGTTCTCAAAGAAGAAGCACCTTATAATCTGCCTCTTGCTGCTCTTGGCTGACGCAAGCCAGGCAGACCGGGCCTCCGCAGTCAACGCCTGTCTCTAAGTTGTTCATCACGCCATCCGAACAGCCGGAAGGGTCGGCTGCTTCAAACCACAAATCAAAATTGTCAGCACAGCAGACTCTGGTCAGCCTTCAAATGAAACTCCGGAAAGCGTGCTCTGGGGAAAGTATTTCCAGCTGAAATAAGCAAATTCAAGTGAAAGCTGTTCGACCGGTAAAGCAAACGATATGAGAAGGGAAAAAGTGGTTTGGGGAAAAGATGGCCACTGGAGCGAGAGCGAGAGCGAGTAGGCTCTAAATATAGCAGTTATCGAGTTTGCCCAGCTGATCTTAACAGCTGAAGGGCATGCATGGAAAGAAGAAGATGTCCCCAACAAGCAGCACTCTGGTGATAGCGAAGCCTGTACCTTGACTGGCATCTTCACAACGAACAACGAGGGCAGGAGCTGAAACCCAAGCGGAGTCCTCGGCGTCTCCGGCGTCAAGCGTCAAGTCCTTCAAGGCGTACCAATCCTTCGCCATCACCTGCTTCCCTCGAAAATATGAAGAGGAGGTCACAGTCCTAGACTCCTTTTGCTGTTCTTTGAAACAGGTGCGACATTGGAGATCACGACAGCCACGTAAGGAGTGTTGCATGAGCCATAAGCTAAGGGATGCAGAACCGGTCGGAACCAGGAAAATACACAGGAAGAGGATGGTGTTCGATAGTATGCAGGAAAATCGACCAAGGACCATATGTCATGCAACTGAGCAAAAAACTCCAGGCCAGAGGCGATCGCGCAGGGGATATACCAACTCAGGACGGGACTCTCCGCTTCCCTCCCCACCGTAGCCAACAACATTCGCGTCAATAAGCTCCGTTGTATTACAAAAGTCCCAATCGCCCCAGTAGCTGGAGTAAATGATGAAGAGGTCCGGCACTTCGCAAGAATAACAAAAGAAAAACGTCAGTATAATTCATAGCCTATCACTTTCAGCGAAGAGAAGAGCACTAAACTTTCTGAATTACTCATGGCACTGGAGCTCTGGGCAGCATAAAATAGTAAAAAAAACGTTGCGCAGAGAAGATTTGAAACTACGTTTCCCCCTACCGTTCTCCTGTTTGACGCGTGCGTACATGGGGCGTCCATTCTGGCAGCCCTGTTTAACCAAAATGCGTCATAAGTTCACGGTTTACGGGAACAGCTAGGAAACGAGTTGAAGGCAAAACTTAGTTGTAGGGGTGTGAAGGGGCGCACGGCGTATTTGAAGGTTCCCGTAAGTCCAGCCTGAAGCCTGATCGCTCTATCGTCGCCCGAAACTACTAGATCGCAGGCAGTGCCTGCGACAGTAAAGCACAGGGAAATATTAGCCAAAAAAGAGGGAGGTCACACGATAGCTTGAATTTGTGTGTATGGATGGCTCTACGCAATAGGAAGAAAGGCTAAAGGCGTTTGCTTTCGAGAGCCGCACTTGCTCCAAAGCCCGACCAGCACTATACAAGTTATAACTACTTTCCTTGTCCAATTATCTATAAAGCCTTGATTTTGGCTGTTTCGGCAAAGGAAAGATGAAACGGCATGCTTGCACAACAGGGCACGCTCGCTGCCAAACACGCTTTGGGATGAAAGTCGGAGTCAGTCTGAAACGCACCGTTCAGTGTTGAGTGTCCTTCTCCGTCAATCGTGCAATCCTCTTCATACCAGGCACCGTTGTAGTCGGCATCTGCAAGCAATCCACACCAAGTTGGCGAAGCTCGTGACAAAGAAAACCATCGCAGTCAAAACGCAACATAACATAAACTAACCGTCATAGTAGTTTGCGCTGTAGTCCGCATATTCATCGTAGGATATGCATGTTGGAAGGGTGGTAATTGTTAACAGCATAGCACATATAGCCTTGAAATCCATTTTGAACAAAAATGTGGCGTGGATCACGACGTGTACTTCGCTGAAAGTGACGATGTGCAAATGCTTTAAGCACTTTCGAGACGTTGTTTAAGTTTCGGCTGATCACTTAAGCTGACAAAATATACGTTTGAGATGACATGTACCGGTCGTGATCTTTAAGGAACTATTTCATGAGCACCGTGCGTTATTATTCAAACCGCAACCTTTACCTTCTCAACACACGACAGTAATCATTTGCTGATGATAGTCATACATAGGATAGTGTCCGTCCGGCAATCGAATGTCTTGTCAAACCGAAATCATGCGATGAACATCAAGATTCATACTTGAAATACCAGCCGAGCGCACGGCGACGCTGCGCTGCACGCTCGGCTGGCGTGGGCGAGCGGGAGGGGGAGTTCGGACTTCGGAGTATTTTTCTATTTAGAAGGGATACACGCGCCGCGCCGGAACTGTCTCTTCGTATAAATTAAAATCGCTGTATAAACGAACTCTCGCTTTATACGATTCGTGATCGTGTCTCGTGTCACATGGAACTGTCTGAATCAATATTCTACATCACACGATCATTAATTCAGATATAAAATCAGATAATCGTGACGCGATAATCCTCGCGGGTCGGCTCGCGAAGCTGTGACGACGAACCTCGCGACGAAATCAATAGCCGTTGGCACGCGCTTTCTCGCTCCCTCTCTCCGCTGCCGCCGGAATGTCCTTGCAAGCGCGTCAGTGTGCACCCTCCCCTTCCCCCCATAGGGCGAACTGACTGCTGCTTTTAATAATAATAATAACTCTATGACGGTCCGGTTTTTTTCAGCCTTGCGACCCACGTACGCGTAAGACCCGAACCCTGAGAGCCGGCCTGCATTTCGAACCTCCCCACCCTGCCCCCCGCCAACCACCCCAAAAGTATTATTTCGCCACTCTTCTAGTGTGTTGGGACACCTCGCGCGCCGCACGAATCGAAGCGGTTCGCTCGCTACGCCCTGCTCCGTCAGCGCGGCAACCATGCTCGGGCCACACCCCCTCCAATGCCCCCACCTACCACGGTCTACATCAACAACCTTTTGCACTAGAATTAGGGGTGTGCCGAGCCTCCATGTGGCAAGGCGCGGTAGTCCCACATCCCACCTGATGTCCTTCGTCATCCCCACCATGCATCTTGCCTTGGCCATCGAGCTACACGCCGCTACAGCACGCCAACTGCACCCTACCTGTCGTCCCACCAATTCTGGGGGGTGGACCGTCATAGAGATATCCTGCCCTAGCCCCCCTTCGAAATCGGCGGATCCATGGGGCTCCAAGCCACCCCAGCGGTCGAGTGACCCTTCAGGGCATGTGTTACATTGTTTTCGATGCACATGGCACCACGAGACCGAGTTTGGATTCATTGGCCATATCTCTATGACGGTCCGGTTTTTTTCAGCCTTGCGACCCACGTACGCGTAAGACCCGAACCCTGAGAGCCGGCCTGCATTTCGAACCTCCCCACCCTGCCCCCCCGCCAACCACCCCAAAAGTATTATTTCGCCACTCTTCTAGTGTGTTGGGACACCTCGCGCGCCGCACCGACGAATCGAAGCGGTTCGCTCGCTACGCCCTGCTCCGTCAGCGCAACCATGCTCGGGCCACACCCCCTCCAATGCCCCCACCTACCACGGTCTACATCAACAACCTTTTGCACTAGAATTAGGGGTGTGCCGAGCCTCCATGTGGCAAGGCGCGGTAGTCCCACATCCCACCTGATGTCCTTCGTCATCCCCACCATGCATCTTGCCTTGGCCATCGAGCTACACGCCGCTACAGCACGCCAACTGCACCCTACCTGTCGTCCCACCAATTCTGGGGGGTGGACCGTCATAGAGATATCCTGCCCTAGCCCCCCTTCGAAATCGGCGGATCCATGGGGCTCCAAGCCACCCCAGCGGTCGAGTGACCCTTCAGGGCATGTGTTACATTGTTTTCGATGCACATGGCACCACGAGACCGAGTTTGGATTCATTGGCCATATCTCTATGACGGTCCGGTTTTTTTCAGCCTTGCGACCCACGTACGCGTAAGACCCGAACCCTGAGAGCCGGCCTGCATTTCGAACCTCCCCACCCTGCCCCCCGCCAACCACCCCAAAAGTATTATTTCGCCACTCTTCTAGTGTGTTGGGACACCTCGCGCGCCGCACGAATCGAAGCGGTTCGCTCGCTACGCCCTGCTCCGTCGGCGCAACCATGCTCGGGCCACACCCCCTCCAATGCGCAATGCCCCCACCTACCACGGTCTACATCAACAACCTTTTGCACTAGAATTAGGGGTGTGCCGAGCCTCCATGTGGCAAGGCGCGGTAGTCCCACATCCCACCTGATGTCCTTCGTCATCCCCACCATGCATCTTGCCTTGGCCATCGAGCTACACGCCGCTACAGCACGCCAACTGCACCCTACCTGTCGTCCCACCAATTCTGGGGGGTGGACCGTCATCCCTACAGATCTGCAACCCTTGGGAAAGCTTTCCATAGGCATGCCATCCCTGTGCCCTCCCTATGCCCGCCCTTGGGAACGCTCGGGAAAATCCGGAAATATTTTCCAAAGGCTTGGAAAGTTTTCCATAGGGTATTTCCATAGGGATACCCCCTTTTGGAGTTTCCACAGGGTTTCTATAGGGCTGTATGCCTATGGAAAAGGACGTTCCATAGGCATGGAAGGCCGTATAATCACCCTATGGAAAAGTAAACATTTCCATAGGACGACTATAGGCATAACCAGGACTATGGAAAACCCTATGGAAAATGTAAACCCTTCCATAGGGCGGCTATAGGCATAGGGGGCCGATGGAAAGCCCTATGGAAAATATAACTTTCCCATACGCTTTCCATAGGCATGTCCAAGGGCGGGCGTAGGGCGGGCGTAAGGATAGCGCACCTATGGAAAATTAGCGTATACTATGAGTTTTCCACAAGATTTTCCATAGGGCGGGCATAGCGATAGTACACCTATGGAAATGTACAATTCGCCCTGCGTATTCTCGGGAATAAAGTCGTAATTCCATAGGGCCTTCCATAGGGATGCCATAGGTATGGTAGGCCTATGGAAACGTATAATCCACTCTGCGTATTCTCGGGAATATCAACGTAATTCCATAGGGCTTTCCATAGGGCCCCCATAGGGATAGTATACCTATGGAAATATACAATTCATTCTGCGTATTCTCGGTCAATAAAGACGTAAGTCCATAGGGGTTTCCATAGGGTTAGCTATAGGGATAACACAGGGTGAGCATGCCGTAGGTATACTCCTGATACAGGTGGCAAAGTCTATACCTATAGTATCCATATGGAATACGTTTCCACACGTATACCGTACGTATGGAATTGACGTTCCATAGGTATAGCCAGCCTATGGAATGAGCTTTCCCAGGGGTGAGCCACCCAGTGGAAAGGTCTTCCGTAGGTATATCATCCGTATGGAAACATGTTTCCCAAGGGATACCGTACCTGTGAAAGGGTTTCCATAGGTATAACCATTCAGGTTTCATAGGGTGAGCATAGGGTGATGATTCATGATATATCCAGGCTTTCCATAGGGCTTTTACTACATATATACATATTAATATACAGAATAATTCCATCTATGAAATGAACAAGTTATTCGTCATGTAAGTCGCCCACAAAATCTACATGCCTATCTAGTATGAGCATCATCTTGTCTTTATCATATCTCCATGGTGGATCATTGAAACCGAGTTTGTGCTCGCCGAGATAATATACCAACCTATTTGCATCGGGTCGTCCAGCTGGAATTCTCTTGGTCGTGATGAACCGGTCAAAGTTCCATGGAATGGGTACAATGCACACCAAGCACTCAATCTCAAATGCTTGGATGAAAACCTCGGAAAGGTCCCATGGCAAGTCCGACCTCAACATCATATTGTTCGCCACGGTATCTTGAAATGCTGCCTTCAATGGAAACCATCTTACTTTGAGGAAAACCAATTGTTTCCTGCCAACCGGGATGCTATAAATTTTCAGAAGCTCGCCGTACCTGCAACACATACTTTCCAAAGGGTGAGCATAGGGTGGGCACAGGGTGGACATAGGGCGGCTATAGGGCGGACACAGAGTGGGAAAGCTTAACTCGTAATCATAGGGAGGGTGTAGGGTGGTCGTAGGGTGGGCACAGGGTGAGCATACGCATGATCTAGGATATATGTTACGGTATAGGGATGTTGTAGGGCGAACACAGGGTAGGCATAGGGCCAATATAGGGCGAACATAGGGTGGGCATCGGATGAACGACCTGTCTTCATGGGCATTCAATCCATTTACTGGGGTATCAAAGATTGCCTTTATGTATCGTTGACAGGTGGTGAGGTGGCGGTCGGCGGATCGCGTACGAAAAGTGTCTCGTCCGACTTTCACGTGCTGACTCTTCATCACACCGTCCATGTAGACATAACAACGCTCCTTGGTACTCAAAGGACGACATTCCCTCGTCAACCGGTTCAACCGCCATGTCTCCGGATCTTGGATGACGGGTCGTGGCATGATCCGCCGTTCTCTCAAACTCAATCGCTTCCATTCAGCGAGTTTGGTGTCAAAGTCGTTTTGCAGGAGCTGGGCCCATGGGAAATTCGTGCGCATATACTTCCGTATACCTTTTATGTCACCTGTGGGTGATCAATGGGTGGGCATAAGATGGTTACGAATTTCAAAGGGTGGGCATAGGGTAGGCATAGGGTGAGCACAGGGATGGAATATTTCTTTTCAGCTCCAAGGGTGGGCATAGGGCGGGCATATGGCGGGAAAGATTTCCATTGGGTGGGCACAGGGCGGACATCTACTGCAAAGGCATCTAAGGCACTGCGTACCTTCATCCAAGGTTATCGGTGTTTGCTTGCCAATCACCTCCACTCGTCGCTTTTGTGGCCCAGTGTATGGTGCAACCTTCTCATTAGATATTGAAGCATATATGCCACGGACTAGCATCAGCTGTTTTTCTAGCATCTGACCTGCGACATACATAACACATAAACAAACGTACAGTGCAGCCAGACGTTTCCATACCTATGTTCTCCCTATGGAAGGAGCTTTCCATAGGCACGGTATACGTACGGAACCGATACATAGTAAAGGCATAAGGTAAACATAGGGTGGGCATAAGGTGGGCATAGGGCGGGAAACTTTGAGATTCCCATTCCCTATGGTGATCACAGGGATAGCATAGGGCGGACGTAGGGTGAACATAGGGTGAGCCTAGGTATACATACCGTTCATGATGCTGGCTACTGGCTGCGATCGAGTTTTGACTGACTCCTTGCATTTCCCATAGAATGACTCCCACGGAAATAACCATGTTCCATGCGCAGGTCCTGTCAGTTCGATATGCCGAGGCAAATGTCGCAAAATATGCGTAGTTATATTCCAATCTTCAGGTGAAAACTCCTTCTCCCATCGGTCCATTAGAGCTTCAACCCGTTTATGCAGACGGTCCTCGGAGATGATGTGGTTTGAGACTATCTCACGCACCACTACGACGAACTCCCCAACAAAGGACGAGTATTTCGGATGAGGCAAATCTCCCAATGCGTCTGGCCAAGCTGCGATTGCGCTCATGAAGCCGCAAGTTATGAAGACAATCCCCACGGCGGCCTTCAGTTTTCTTGGCTCTCCTGTGCTCGCGCTGAACTCCATGCCCTTAGTTACCACGTTGCCCCAATTCCGATCGACTTTTGATTTCTTGTACCACTTAATCGCAATAGAACGAATGTCCTCATCCAGACCCCATGGTACAGCGAGTTCTGCAAAAACAGAAAAGAACAGCAGTCACTGTCATGCATTATTTGACAATCGCCAGGTTCCAAGGGTGGGTATAGGGTGGCTATAGGTCGGGTGCAGGGTGGGCATAGGGATGGAATATTTCTCTGCAGTTCCAAGGGTGAGTATAGGGTGGGCATATGGTGGGCACAGGGTGAGCACAGGGATGGAATGCGTTTCCCCAGTTCCAAGGGTGGGTATAGGGAGGGCATAGGGCGAGCACAGGGATGGAATGAAATCCCGAGATTGTTACATACCAGCAAAATGTTCTTCCAAGGTTTTCTCCACCTCGTTCTCGTCCACAGGTTCAGGTAGCCACTCCGGGTGCACATGGTGATTTTCAGCATATCTAAGGCATTTAATATTCCAGTTGCACTGAAAAATAGCACATGTCATCCTATATTCCAAGTTATGAAGTTCGTGCATGATATCCGGGAAGTAGTCCTTTGTCACGGAAAAGTGTGGCAACAAAGAAAGTGCACACGGCCCTTTGATGCCCGTTCTACTATAAATCTCTCGAAGCTGAGCAGCAGTGTACAACCCAGAATCTGCGCAACTTGCATTTCTGGCCTGCAGCAATCGTACGTCCTCTTCGGTGCGGAGAGGTGCAGAACCTGTGAGTACAGTTGTCACATTCGTCATCGCATTCGTTTTCATAGGGTGGGCATAGGGCGATCACAGGGCTAGCATAGGGCGGCCATAGGGCGAGCATAGGGTGGGAAACCTGAATTGGTTATCTCAGGTACGGTATAGGGATGCTATAGCGGTGTCACAGGGCGGGCATAGGGTGGGCATAGGGTGGGAATAAGCTGGACTACCTTTGAAAATTGTTTTATTCAAACAGCTTGTTCCCCAGGTCTCGCCGGTAATGTTGCAGAACATGCAGGCTTTAGAAGCGGAATTTCCTCCCACTCGATTGGCAATTTCCGTTATGCCCCCCGTGCCATAGTCAGCAACAACACACGTGAGCATGCATCGTAACTGGAAGATTTCCTTTTTTCTTGAATCAAACGCTCGGACACCAACATTCCACATGTCGAGCAACTCGTCCACCAAGAACTTGTAGTAAATCTGAGCATTACTCGGTTTATCCTCGATTATTCCGTATACCAATAGAAACTCGTACTTGGCTCGATACTCAGCAGGCAGATTTAAGATTTGGAACGTTATTGGGGTGATTGAGGACGTGACCGCCGTGGAATCGTTATGAGGATTCACTCCATCGGCACACATGAATAAGGAGATGTTCCGTGGCTCCGTAAAGAAGCCCGGCTGCTCGACATACACCTTATTTCTCCAGAAGGTCGACTCTGCGATTGAAACCGAGCAACGAAACTTATCATTTAAGGTGAGGAACACAATTACACTTTCTGGAATAATAAATGGATTTTGGGCATAGGATAAGCATAGGGTGGTCATAGGGTGGGCATAGGGCGAACATAGGGTGGGCATAGGGTCAACATACAGTAATCACTCAGTAATAAGAAAACCCGCCAATAAGAAAGTAGCCAGCTTTTTTGATTTCTTCACAATATTTAACACACAACACTCCATATTTAAGATCTCTATATAAATAAGAAACTTGCTAGGCTGACCTAAAATTCCTGTTTTCTTAAAATCGAGTGTTTACTGTAGGATGCAAGGCAATTGTGAATTGGGCATAGGGTGAGCATAGGGTGGACATAGGGTGATCATAGGGATGTTATAGCGTGGACATAGGGTGATCATAGGGATGTTATAGGGTGGGCATAGGGTGAGCATGTGGGAGGGATACACTTACGATGAAACGTAGTCACAACCGGCAGATCGTCGTTCTCCGCGGGTGTAGTTATCTTCCATGATACCAAGAGCTCGGCCATCTCTGGTATCAAATATAGCATCGGCAGGAGTTCGTCCAAGCGCCAAAACCTAAATACCTTGTACGGCTTTCCCGGAATAAGCCGTCCGTTACGTCGAGAGCTGGGGTGACACCGAAGTTTGTGGCAATGGAGGCACTGGGTAAGGTCGTCATGCCGGCCCGGAGTGAAGATCATGCATTCATTCCTGCAAACGTCGGCGGTATGGTACGGCAGTGCAAAATCCTTCCACATAGACAAAGCTTGTTTGAAGGAGGTCGGGAAACCATTTCGTCTCTGATTGCCGATGATGTCAACGTTGCCAATCACCGTTTGCCGCATGAGATTGAAGATTTGATCAAACATGGATTGGGTAGCATTGTGCTCGGATTTCGTTTCCAGCAGATCAACGACAAGACGATGCATTGTTGAAACCTTCTCGGCATAGACGTGATCAACGACCTGTGAAATCACGAGAGGCATCCCCAACTTTACAGGAACTGCAAAATAAAAAAAAGGCATTTCCCTCCGCATGTCCACCCTATGCCCGTCCTATGCCCACCCTATGCCGACCCTATGGAAACATCCAATGCTTTTCCATAGGCATGCCTACCCAGTGAACCACCTATACCCGCCCTTGGGAATGCTCAGGCCCACCCTATGGAAACATTCCATGTTTTCCCAACCTATGCCCGCCCAATGCCCGCCCTATGCCCACCCACTGGAAACGTCCAATGCTTTCCATAGGCATACTTACCCAGCGCTCTACCTATACCCGCCTCTGGGAATGCCTGTTCCCACCCTATGGAAACGTTCAACGATTTCCCAACCTATGCCCACCTGTTGGCATACGTACGCCCACCCTTGGGAAATACAGAAAGAGGGGTACCTCATGGTTATCCATATCCTCATCGTTGGCAGCAGGAATTAGGAGACGGGCACAATGTTCTTCCAGCTTTCTCAAATGATCCTGGAGAATTTCGTCCGCTTCTGCATTGGCATCTTCCATGTCATCATCACCTCCAAGGGAACCACCATCACCACCATTACGGTCACCCCCGTCATCACTTGAAGTATCGTCTTCACTACTACTTTCCCCCATGTATACCGCTCCTTGCCATCTCTTGTATAGCTTCGTATGTCGTTGTATCGTTCGAAGAGGTTTTTCAACTTGTAGTCGGCACACGGTGCAAGGACATGGTGGCATGTCGACCCCGTGGTTGTTTAATACTGGCCCACAACACACCATCCATACCAGCACGCATGACTACTTGGAACCGTTGCTTCCTTTTTAACTTTTCATTTGCTAGGCATAGGGTGATCATGAGGTGGTCATAGGGTGGGCGTAGGGTGGGCATAGGCATGGAAACAATACGATGTGTTCCATAGGGCGGTCCGCCCAATGACATCCCTATGGAAGGTGTTCAATACCTTCCATACCATGAACGTAGGGTGGACATAGGGTGGACATACGTTAGGAATGCTGTATTCTGGTTCCATAGGGATGCCCACCCTATACAACCTATGGGAAAATAACTTGAATTTTCCATAGGGATATTGGGTTGATATTCTATCTATGAACGGTCGAGGTGTTAACCCTATAATAGTGGCGTCCGTAGGGCTGGAAATAATTACACAGGGATGGAAAACCCCTATGTAAAACCTATGGGAACGCATTTCCATTGGCTTTCCATAGGGCAAAAACCTTTCCATAGGGCACTTTTAAATCCCCTATCTCAAAATCGTATGGAATGGCTCTGGAAAATTTGCCACAGGCCCCAATGGAAATCGTTTCCACAGGGTGATCATAGGTTGGCTCACCCCATTTTCGGGATTCCATAGGTAATTTATAGGGATGGAATCAAAAAAATGAAAAATAGGGCAGGGTAAAACAGGCCCTTTTTGGACTCTACAACAGCAACACGCCGCACTTGGAAAATGCCTATGGAAAATGCAGAATTACACTGTTAAGGAATGCCACAGAGATCATCCCTATGATAGTGGCGTCCATACCTGTGGAATGGCCTGGAAACAGGTTAAAAAACATCACCAATGTACCCTATGGAAAATCCGGAGCCTGTGGAAAAAGTGGTGTGCCCTATGGGAAATCCAGAGCCTATCCCTATGGAAACCCCTATGGAAGACCCCCTACCGCCGCCAAAAACCCCCCAAATAAAATGAGCCTGTTCGATCACCCCCAAGAAAACAAACCATTTGTTCACTGACGAGGGGGGCAAAAAAACAAAATTGCGGCCTGTATGCGCAATTTTGGCTATTAGAGATTTTATTTCTGGAACTTCAAAAAAAATCGGGAAGAACCTGATTTCAAACGAAAATCGAATCGCATTGGGTCCGACAGCGACGACGCGCGCAGATTCCACGCATGACATCGAATTATGAATTCTCAACGGCAATCTCAGACTGGATATGCCATACGTTGACCACAGGGATGGAAATCGTAATACAGGTATGCCCAGGCCGGGACATCCTAATGGAAATCGTGCCACGACGGCGATCGATGGGAGTGTGCAAATAATCGCATGGAAAACCGTACGGAAAGCTAATTAGACCCATAAAACCCCAGGAAAAACCCCAGGTCCCAGCACACGCAGTTGTTTCCCAGTCACCTTCGTTAGTTCTTTACAATCAAAATGGCAAAAACAGCAGCCGCAGAATATGCCAAGAAGAAAGTTGAGAAGACCAAGAAAAGGAAGCCTCCCACACTCTACGACGAAGGCCGCACGAAAAGGGGCAAGAAGTGCCAGCAAACGCGGGCCATCGCACAGGCCCAGGAGGGGAAGAAGGCCAAAGCCGCAGGCAAAAAACTAGTGAAGGAATGCTTCGGTTCGGACTCTTCGGATTCCGAAGAAGAGGAGGAGGATGACGACGAGGAGGAGGAGGAGGAGGAGGAGGAGGAGGAGGCCGCTAAGGCGGGACCAGCAGACCAACCGTTGGACTTCGTAAAGTTGATGGAAAACCCGCAGCAGATGGCAGCGATCTTTGCAATGATGCAAAAGGCACAGCAAGGTGTGAAGATCGAGGCGGATCCAGTGGCTAGGCGGCCGTCGGGGGCGACGGACGATGAGGTTTCTTTGATGCAGGCGGACGCCCGGACCCTCATAAGCGAATGGGAGGAAGCCAAAAAACTCCCGGTGGGAGCGTGCAAAGAGGACCTTGGGAAAAAGTTCGTGAAGCTGAAACGAGAAATCGGCAAACAACATATCCCCCCCTGCACTGACAAGCAAGTTCACACGTACCTGGTTGCTCACCTGAGCTATCGCAAGGCCCGCCGCGGAGGAACCGGCCGGTTCAAAATGAATAAGGGTGGGGACATCCGCATATATGGCGGACCGCTCAACGGTCTCACTGTGGAAAACTTCACAGGTCAATCTGTACCCAATGCAGATATCGTCAAGAAGCTCAACAAGTTCACAGACCCTGCAGCGCGGAAGGGCAAGGAGTGGACTACATTGGAGGAGCTCGTCGGCGGAACAATCGTGTGGCCAGAAGTGGATGAGGAAGATCAGGAGGATGAGGATGGGAAGGGGAAGGAGAAGGCTGCTGAGGAGGCTCCTAAGGGGGGAGAGGAGTTCGAAGGTGAAGCTGTCGAGGTACGTAAGCTCTTTGCCTGTGAGGTACACCTATGCTCACCCTGTATTATAGGCAAACTGTAGGTACGGAAGGTATTTTTGCTTTCTCCCCCTACTGTCTGTGGGACAGTGGTGTCCCACCTGTGCTCACCCTGTACTACAGGCATACTATAAGTATGGAAGCTTTCAGCACTTGAATGGTATACTTATGCTTACCCTGTATTATAGGTAGACTATAGGTATGGAAACTTGGGAACTGACTTTATTTTGCTGGGTGTGTGCGCGCACTTGCTCGCAGGCCTCACGTGACTTCGAGCTGCACTGTCCAGTGGGTCTCTTCGCCAAAACCCAACAGAGCAGCGAGAAGCTTGAGGAGAAGGAGACCGCCAACTTCGAGCAACGCTCAAAGTTCGAGTTGGCGGTGGGGGTGGTGGAAGCACTACCGGGCACCCTTTCCCAAACATTCACGGACCCCCCCATGAAGGTTCCCGATGGCGTTTACGAGATCTGCCTACTCGGGAACCGTATGCCGACAAAGGCGGACGGCGGGAGCCCGGCTATCAAGTCGTTTATTATGACGTCTTTGTTAAAGCTTCACGTCAAGAAGGATAACGCGGTGAATGCGGCGGACTTCGCACACACGGAGGAATCGGTGGGGAAACCCAAGTCCGTCCTCTGGGTGGAGGGTCGCCACCTCCGACACAGCCACAAGGCGTCGGAGGTGGTGGCCCTCAAACAAAAGAAGATAAACGGGAAGCTGCTTTAAAGGTACGTTAAAGGTTATTTTTTAAGCTTTGGAAAACCAACCAACATGACTTACATTTGCTCCATGGTTTTCCACAGGCGAATGATAAGAAGGATGAGGAAGAAGAAGACCAGGCTACGCAGGCGGAGTCGGAATGATGGTGAAATAGACTGTTTATGTTGTGAAATAGACTGGAAAAAGAGGTTTATGATGTGAAATAGACTGGAAACAATGGAACAAACGTTATTACGTATTGTGTATTAAGTTGATGACCAGCATTTCATACGTATAGTATCCCTGTATTATCCTTGTACTATACCTGTGGAAATAGTATTAGCATTCCATACGTACAGTATCCCTATACTGCCCCACTACTGTGCCTATGGAAAGTAAATATTAATTAAGTTCCATACGTATAGCATCCCGATATTATCCCTGTATCGTGCCTATGGAAACCATATATATCTACTGGTTCCATACCTATACTATGCCTATAGTAAATAGTTTCCATACGGATAACATACGTAGGGAAAGATGTTTTCCATACCTATAATATACGGTTTTCATACGCATGGTATCCCTGGGGGAAAAGCTTTCCGTAGGTATAGTACACCTGCGGAAAATGCTCTCCATAAGTATAATAACCGTATGGAATATGAATTCCATAGGGCGGGTCACCCTACGGAAAGAGTTTCCATAGGTATACTCCTGATGCTGTTAACGGAATCATACGTATAATATCCGTATGGAATACCTTTCCGTAAGTATACAGCACGTATGGAATTGTGTTTCCATAGGTATAGCCATCCTATGGAACAATCTTTCCCAAAGGTGAGCCACCCAGTGGAAAACCTTTCCATAAGTATGTCGGCCGTATGGAAACCTATTTCCCAAGGGACGCTAAGTGTATGGGCCCGTCTTCCGTACGCATAATGTCCGTATGGAAAGATCTTTCCCAGGGGATACCATACCTGTGGAAAATGTTCCATAGGTATATCGACCGTATGGAAGATTGCTTCCCAAGGGATACTACGCCTATGGAGTTCGCTTCCATAGGTACACCGTCCGTATGGAAACAAGTTTCCCAAGGGGTACCATGCCTGGGGAAAAGATTTCCATAGGTATGACCTATTAGGTTCCATAGGGCCAGCATAGGGTGATCATAGGGATGGAACAGATCCGTGTGTTTTTCCACAGGGTTTTCCATACGACTTTCCATAGGAAGGCTATAGGGATGACATAGGTACGGAAAGCGCTTGATATTCCAGGACTTTCCATTGGGTTTCCATAGGGTTTTCCATACGATATTTTCCATACGATTCCTTCCATCCCTATGGAAAACGTTCCATAGGTATGGACGCCACAATCATCCCTATGGAATGCCTTGGAAAACCCTATGGAAAGCACAATCACCCTATGGAATGCCCTGGAAAATAATGAGAACCTTCCCAAGGGTGAGTATAGGGATGGAAACTCAAAATTTTTGTTTTCGAGATAACCTCCAGTATCCATTTTCCCTTTTCCAAAGGGCTTTTCCATAGGGTTTTCACCTGTTTCCATGCCTATGGAAAGCTTTCCCAAGGGTTGCAGATCTGTAGGGCATAGAGATATCCTGCCCTAGCCCCCCTTCGAAATCGGCGGATCCATGGGGCTCCAAGCCACCCCAGCGGTCGAGTGACCCTTCAGGGCATGTGTTACATTGTTTTCGATGCACATGGCACCACGAGACCGAGTTTGGATTCATTGGCCATATCTCTATGACGGTCCGGTTTTTTTCAGCCTTGCGACCCACGTGCGCGTAAGACCCGAACCCTGCAGAGCCGGCCTGCATTTCGAACCTCCCCACCCTGCCCCCCCGCCAACCACCCCAAAATTATTATTTCGCCACTCTTCTAGTGTGTTGGGACACCTCGCGCGCCGCACGAATCGAAGCGGTTCGCTCGCTACGCCCTGCTCCGTCAGCGCAACCATGCTCGGGCCACACCCCCTCCAATGCCCCACCTACCACGGTCTACATCAACAACCTTTTGCACTAGAATTAGGGGTGTGCCGAGCCTCCATGTGGCAAGGCGCGGTAGTCCCACATCCCACCTGATGTCCTTCGTCATCCCCACCATGCATCTTGCCTTGGCCATCGAGCTACACGCCGCTACGACACGCCAACTGCACCCTACCTGTCGTCCCACCAATTCTGGGGGGTGGACCGTCATAGAGATATCCTGCCCTAGCCCCCCTTCGAAATCGGCGGATCCATGGGGCTCCAAGCCACCCCAGCGGTCGAGTGACCCTTCGGGGCATGTGTTACATTGTTTTCGATGCACATGGCACCACGAGACCGAGTTTGGATTCATTGGCCATATCTCTATGACGGTCCGGTTTTTTTCAGCCTTGCGACCCACGTACGCGTAAGACCCGAACCCTGAGAGCCGGCCTGCATTTCGAACCTCCCCACCCTGCCCCCCGCCAACCACCCCAAAAGTATTATTTCGCCACTCTTCTAGTGTGTTGGGACACCTCGCGCGCCGCACGAATCGAAGCGGTTCGCTCGCTACGCCCTGCCCCGTCAGCGCAACCATGCTCGGGCCACACCCCCTCCAATGCCCCCACCTACCACAGTCTACATCAACAACCGTTTGCACTAGAATTAGGGATGTGCCGAGCCTTCATGTGGCAAGGCGCGGTAGTCCCACATCCCACCTGATGTCCTTCGTCATCCCCACCATGCATCTTGCCTTGGCCATCGAGCTACACGCCGCTACAGCACGCCAACTGCACCCTACCTGTCGTCCCACCAATTCTGGGGGGTGGACCGTCATAGAGATATCCTGCCCTAGCCCCCTTCGAAATCGGCGGATCCATGGGGCTCCAAGCCACCC
>LGRX02003961.1:0-32561 GCA_001247695.2 Cymbomonas tetramitiformis | reverse complement strand
CCATCCCTATAACTGCTGCAACGCTCTCTCCAAAGCCTGAAATGCCAACGTAAACATAAAAAACGATCTTGTGCGAAACGGGAATTAACTCGTGGTCGGCCTCCACGAAGTTCTGCTCTGATCCTCTGAACCGTGACCTAATGAGAGCCGCGACAAAGATGATAACGTAAACCCAAAGAAAGAGGTAGCGAAAGATGCGTGGCCCAACAGAGATAGCAGCTGGTCGTACAAGGCGCTAATCCGACGTCCCAGCAGAACCAATGTAGATCACGTCCCAGCGCAAAGAATAATACCGCGAACGGTAAGAATCCGCCGATACCCAAAAGCCACGCAAGAAACGAACCAACCTGCAAAGACGAGACGCAAGCGTAAAGTGGGACCATAACCTGCTGGATATTATACCGTGCGGGTAATGATATACCAAGCGGACAGAGGGTCAATACAGGTCGGAACGCCGTAACGGACTACATACTCGAATATTATGTTATTAGAAGGGGAGAGACATACGGACTGGAGAGCTAAATAGCATGTGAACTGTTTGTCACGGCTGGACACCGAGTCTGATTACGGATATGACAGGTGACCATAATGACAGTCACCGTGTCATTTCCAGCAATAGGGTATAGTGAGAGGGCTGATGAGAAATTGAAGGAGGGGTCAGCACAGTCACAGGGAAATAGGCAAATGACAGCATGTGAGTGGGGTTGTGTGGTTATGTGTTTGTCTCAGGTACTTCGATATGGAGGATGCGACATTACAAACAGAGTTAATGGGATTCGTGAATACAGACATGTTCCGGCATTCAGAGTTCCGACCGCCACGAGAGGATATATGTACATCTGCCTTAGCACAACTTGATCTTTTAGCGGTGCTAGCGACCGGATCTGGGAAAAGTTTGTGCTACCAGTTGCCTGCGATTTTATCACGAGGGGTGACAATAGTTGTCCAGCCGTTACTGGCCCTGATGGAGGATCAAGTGCGTAGTTTAATAGAAAAGGAAGTGCCGACCGTTATGTTCACAGGCGGTTGCTCGAGTAATGAGAAGAGGGCGATTTTACATGCTTTGAAGGAGCAAACAATTAGAATTTTGTATGTCACACCGAAGTCATTGATGACAGACACCGAGCTGCGGGCGGTATTAAGTGGTCTACATGGGTCAGGCCACTTGGCTAGATTTGTTATTGATGAGGCGCTCATTGTATTAGTCAATGGGGGCATGATTTTCGCCCGGAGTATGGCCGCCTGGGAGAGCTTCGAGATACATATAGAGGTGTTCCCTTCAGTGCGTTCACCGGCACGGCCTCAAAAAAGACGACAAAAGATATCATTAAAACGTTGAAATTAGACCAGGCTGACAAGTTCATGGGCTCTAGTAGGAGAACGAACTTGAATATTTCAATCGTTGAAAAGAAAGAAGGGATGGTCATCGTAAACGAGGGCGAGGCGGTGGTATCGGAATCGTGGGCACAAGTTCGTAGTTTCATCATCGAACAAAGTGAAAGAGATGGGACGGGAACATCGGGTATAGTGTACTGTAGCACAAAGGAGCAATGTGAGAAATTATCAACTTGGCTCACGACACAACAAATTCTAGCTGGACATTTTCATGGAGATCTGCAAGATTTCGAGCGGTCCGAAGTGTACACGAGGTGGATGCAAGGGGCGACCAAGGTAGTGGTGGCGACAACGGCTTTCGGGATGGGAATTGATAAAGCAGACGTGTTGGATATACCCCTAGGACTCGGGATATATTCACTCAGTTATAGGTTTTCTCAGAATGAATTAAAGCTGATAAGTTAGCCCGTTATATGGGCATAAGCAGTTAGGGTTCGGGTTCGGGTGACAGTCATACACACTACTATAGGAAGAGTCACAAAGCAAGCGGTGTGACTGTTCCAGCACACCACCTAGTGTGGTGACTGGCTAGCCGAAGGTGAAACCTGTGAACAAACACCATCTAGAGCGGTGGAAACTGAGTTCTAAGGGAAGGCCTGTCCTTTCTGGCAGGGCTGTTCCCAGTCAAGAGTTGCAAATCTGAAATCCGGCCCGTGATCGGACCCCTCTGCACATACAGCTACTGTCAATTTCACTGTGCAGGAGCGGCATGATTAACTTGCTAGCCACTAGTCGGCGGTGGCACTGCTGTGCCAGCCCGCAGCACAATCATGGTGCCGTGAATTGAAGTTGTCGACACCGTGTTTGAATCATTCGTAGAGCTCCAGAAGAAATCTGAAAAGTCTCGATCGTCGTGCGAGGGATTCTCCCCCTCCTCCTCGTCTGTAGTCGGGCCCGGTGAGTAGTCCGGTGACGGTGGGGCATCCCAATACAGCGGAGGAGGGGGCGGGTGTACCGGGATGTAAAACCCGATCGGTGCATTGTGAAGGCCTTGCCGAGCACGGTGCCGGCCGTGCCGGCGCGGCGGAATAGCAGCCGGCGTCGCAGAGAGTAATGAAGGCTCGCCAGTGGTTGCCTCAGCAGCACCACCGACCTCCAGGCCGGTGTGGTCCGGTGCACACGCCCCGCCAGGAGCGGCAGCTGTGAGTGGCGTCGCGGTGGCGCACACACAGAAGAATGCACAAAGCATCACCGTAATTGCCGAAGAGCGGGCAAACCCCCAAGGCGGTGCACCGCATCCCCGACGAGATGCTGGAGGCTGCGGGACCGCATCCTCACCGTCAATAGGGTCACACCCAGCTGCAGAGTCGTCCACGTCGCCGTCGCAAGAGTCGGTCTCCGACTCGGCGTGCATGTACCGCATCGCCAAGTCCTTGCCCTCAGCCGTGATCGAGAGTCCCCCCATCCTCGCGATCCGGTCCGCAAAGCAGAGGTCGGGCTCGTGCGCGTGCATGGGGTCCACCGGCATCATGTCACCGGCGTCGGACGCCTCCGACTCGTCCGGGTAAACATGCTCGATTGCCGCCGGCGGTGGCGCCGGCGGTGCGTCCTCGCGGACATGCGTGCAAGCGGCAGCCGAGATGCCTTCCTGCCACACCACCCACTGTGAAGCCCCCCATGTGGGTGGCAGGCTGGCAGTAGGGTAGGAAGTCCTGCAACGCACCGTCCTCCCGCTCCGGCTCGAGCCCGAAGGCACACGCCGAAACGCCGTCGAGCATCTCCGGCTTACCTCCCGCTAGAAGGCAGAGCGCATCGAACCGCTCGCCGTCGTGCTCGTCCATGGCCGTCTGAAACTGCTCCGCCAGTAAGTCGTTCTCGATGTCACCGAGGGAGAAGCTGTGGAAGCTTCCCCCAGCGCCGTGCTTGCCGCCGTTCGGGCAGTCGCGGTGCCAGTGACGCATCTCGTCCTTCTTGCACGTCGAATTCTGGCAGAACGGGATGAAGTCACCGCTGCCCTTGTGAAAAGCAACGCGCTTCCTCGCCTGCGACTGCGGCCAGTTTCCCCCCGTCGGGAGGTCACCTGCCGCAAAACGAACACCGGAGCCGCCTCCCCCGTTGCCGATTTTGTTCTTGTCCGCTCGCGGGGTAAAACCCCGCCCGTTGACCTTGTCCGTGAGGACCTTCAGCTGCCGCTTCACGTCGAGGATGATGGCCGTGAGGTCAGACAGCTGCGAGGTGTCGCCGTCAGTGGCCACGGCTGCCGCGGACAGGGTGAACGAGGCAGTGTGCGTACCGGCCGCAACGTGCCGGGCGTAGCATTCGAGGACCCATTGTTGAATGGTGAGGAGGTCCACGGCCGCCCGCTGCTGGTGCGTGAAGAGCCTCGACACCACCGGCGCGTAGAATCCAGGGTCCAGCGCCGCGAGGAACAGCTCCTTCACCTCGTCATCGTCGAGAGTGTTGCGCCTCTTGGCGGACCGTAAGGCCGCGTTGAAATCCGTGATGGACTCGGACGGGTCGGTGTGGGCCTTAAAGCGGACGCCAAGGAGGTCCGATGTCCCCTGAAAGGGTGCACCGGAGTCCAGCAGTCGCCGTGCGAGCTCCAGAAGGGCTCGCTTGCCGTCCAGCGGGTGCAATGTCGCAGAGGCCTCGAGCCAGTCACCCGCTGGAGAGGCGGGACACACGATGAGCTCGAGCGTTGAAAAAAGAAGTTTGTTGGCCTCGGGACGGACGGCCAACGTGGAGTCCTCCAAGTCGAACATCGGCGCAAATAAAGCATCCTGCGCCTCGAATGCCTCCTGGAGAGCAGGCACCAGCTTGGAGAGAAGCACCTGCGCGTTGGATTCCGTTCCTGTGAAACGGTCATGTTTCTCACGGAAACACTTCCGAATCACGTGCTTAACTACGCTCTCGTCGAAGCGCTCACGGGTCAGTGAGCGAACACCCCCCAAGAAGACTGTCTGGGCGGAGTTCGCAGCCGGAACACCAGCAGGTGCCGGCGTAGCCGGCGTGACGGAATTACGTGCGGCGGCGGAGTCGAAAATTGTAGCTAAGGAGCGTCGGCGAGACGCCATACTCGAGGTCAATCTAGTCGCAACCATGGTATAGAAGACTGTAGAGACGAAGTGAGGGAAAAATGGGACGAGGTGCGGAAGGATCGGCGGCCAAAAGTCGTAATGCGGTTGTCGAGGAAAGCAAGGGAAAGCCGTGGCGTAAAAATCTCCCCACGTGCATGTGGATGCAGAGTGACGCGGCCAAGGAAAGTGGTGTCGGATCCGACCAAAATTTCCAACGTCAACCAACGCGAAGCGAGGAAAATGAAGTCCGCCTCGTGCACAAGCCTCCCGTAAGTCCAATCAACCAGGCATCAGCTAGGCCATACCGCTCCGCCGCGCCTCTAGTGGAGCCCCTCACTCCATCTCAAGCGTCGCTGTTTAGCCAGACATGGCTAAGATTCGCAGTGCATAAACAAAGAGTGCGTGGGGCCAAACCTGTTGGATATACCCCTAGGACTCGGGATATATTCACTCAGTGATAGGTTTTCTCAGAATGAATTAAAGCTGATAAGTTAGCCCGTTATATGGGCATAAACAGTTAGGGTTCGGGTTCGGGTGACAGTCATACACACTACTATAGGAAGCGGTGTGACTGTTCCAGCAAGATGTGCGGTGCATCACTCTATGGCGCATTCACTTGATGGGTACGTTCAAGAGATCGGACGAGCGGGTAGAGATGGAAATGATAGCACATGTTTGTTGCTATACTCGACACAAGATTTTAATAAGCTTGCTTCGTCCCTTACTAACGCACAAACGCAAGATGTGGGTCATGAACGCTTGAAAATCATGAAGGAATATTGTGATGAGAAAAAGATATGCCGCCACAAGAAGATAGCGATGTATTTTGGAGATGCGAACGTCGGAAAGGCGAATTGCAGTAGCAAGTGCGACATTTGCAGGGCAAGGGAACGTACGACTTCAAAGAAAAGGAGAAAGACAGAGCCGGTAGTACCGATCACGGCGCGTAGCCGAAGTAAGAAGGCTAGAAAAAGTATGTAACTCGTTGAAGTGAACATCATCAATATATGTTTGTCTATATAATTGTATATATCGACATGTTGGGTGAAATGGATATACGTGGCAACATATTAGCGTAGCATAGTTGATTCCGAAAGTGGGAGTGTTTGACTCGACTAGGGAGGCGAGATATTTCATATGCCTAGAGATGAAATTTAAGGTAACCATGTGCATACGGGAGATGGGGGTGAAAATCCAGTTTGGAATGATGGTTAGATGATCGAAAATAGAGGATCCATTGAAAAGTTATGCACTTTGTAAGATTTACAGTTTTGTTGTCTGCCAGTGTTTACTGTAAAAATCCTATTACCAGTGTTTGTGAAGAGCCTAATGACTTTTTGACCCCGCTCCAAGCAGAACTTCTGCTTGTCTAAACATATTCTCGGCCCTGTAAAGTTTTTAAAGCATTCGGAGAACCTTTTTTTTGGCCTCACGCGAAAAGTACCAGAGCCTCCGGTGTAATACAGAAAAATAAAAAATCCTTAAAAAAGTGAAAAAAATCGCGTCCGGAGGCTCGTGGTCTCAGCCAGAGTACGCGGTCTGCCGATAAATTAAAACATTACAAACCCTATAAGTGTTTCCACCTCTATTTTTGTCTGGACGGCTCTGCGAAGAGTCAGAGTGTTCACTTCAGAGTTTGTGTAGCGTATAAATCGTTGAGAGTGTTTCGCTTCGCTCGATGTTGGAACTTCAGTTCATCGTGCGATGATTATCCCTCTTACGGTTGTTGACATGTTCAGTGTTGACACGAATCATACCCTACCCTGTTCTCATCGGGCCATTAATATGAAATCTCAGTATCCGTGTTCCGCGATCGTCTTGCTCGACCGTAAGATGATTATCCATCTCGATCTGGCGAGTATCTGGCGTGGGTGACACACGAGACACGACAGATTACCACGACACTTGTGCAGGCGAGTGTTTGACACTTGATCTTGAAAAAGCCTGCAGAACGGCTCTTAGCGTTAGGTGCTCTTAGGGTGACACAGTAGGCTTCGTGCATCGAGTGTCCATGTCCACTCGCGAAACATTGTCATGGACACGATTGACGATAGCGACACTCTCTGGAAAGAGCTACGTGATAAATATCATATCGTAAATAATATACCAATATTGAGTGTTGGGTGTATCTGGTAAGAAGCTCAAAAGTGCACCAAAAACTTCTCCCGGGGCACAACGCACAAGGCGAGAGAGTCAGAATATTCGATTGTAAAAATCGTAAAAATGGCTCGCCGACACTTTATGGGTCTTTGATCACGACATTTTGTTCAATGTATGCACACGGGCGGTAAAGAACAAACCACACAATCAACATGCTTAGCTCACACGTATATCACCATATGAAATTCAGTGAACGTGGTGTAAGCAGCGTCTACCAACTCGAGGTGAACAAGAGGACTGGATGGCTTCCACTCAGAATTTCATCCCAAATCAAGTGCAAAAGTTGGTGCCAAGCACGTGGACCACTGCCCACACGTCTGCGCGTATCAGTTCGAGGAAGGTCGCACGTTCAAGCTTCGCTGCGCGAGGTAGGTTCCCTTGTTATTTTCCGCAAAACCAGGAGACAACGTTCAAGGCAACTTACAGCAGGGATCCATCGCAGAGCGGAGAAGCAAGGAGTGCCGAAACAGCTGAGGAGGAAGCTACAAGGCAATGGGATGAACTCCTTGCCTGGGTTAAGGAGGGTGAGTGAGAGGCTACATGAAATAACGCTACTGACGTGCAGGCCTCAATGTCTGAGTTACGCCCTGTTGGCCTGATTGTCTGGCGCCAGCACTTTCGTGTGCTAAGATGACGCGCTGAACAGCCCTCGCGTAACAGCGTTTCCGAATAAGAAATCCAGTGAATTCACCCTCGATATACTTCTCCCCTTAATCCCCAGTTACAGTGGCCACTGTATTCAGTGACAAGGTCACTGAGAAAAACTCTCGCCGTTTGCATCAGGCGGTGGATACCTTGGTCCTTCTCTTGGTGACCGCACAGCACTCGGGCAATGTGAACTCGGGGATACAGGGATAATGGTCAGAGGCTTGTTCCCACCTGAAGGTGCGAGATGCCATCGGCCGCCTCGAACCACACGTGTCTAAAAGTACCGCGATGCCTTATCTTCCAACGTTTGCTTTCCCTCCAAGAAGCAAACCCGACGCGGCCCGCTTTGTTGTCAGCGAAAGTTCCGAGGTCGTGCAGATAGACAGTTAGTTCCTGAGAGGCAAACAACCATCGGTAGCTTGTTGACTTGACTGTCTCACAATCCCAGTTTGGTCTGCTCGAGGCCGCAGGATGTGGAGCGGGGGATTCCTTGCTCGGAGTTCCCTGGCATCTCGCACTGAGGACGTCAGAGCTGCCGGCGCCGTACGAAGGCGCACCTTGGGGGGTGACCCTGGCAGCCACTGTGCTGCGCGAACGGGCTGCTGGTCCAAACACAAGGTATAGACCACAAAAAGTCACTTTCGAGCACCTTCCGCTGTCTCCTTTACGCAAAACGAGCGCGGCTTGTATTGTATGCGGGCTCTTTGCAAGCTTTGCACAGTATGACAGGTACCATGATCAATTTCAGGTGGGCGTCTTACGTAAAGACTTTGCCGGATCTCGTGGACACTCCGGCTTTATTACCGCCGGCTATGTACGATGAGATCCAATATATCCCTGCAAAGGTATGCCGCTTCCTTCTCAAATCAAAGCCTTCTGCATTCCTTGAACACGTGTAACGGATATTGTCACCGAATTACTGGGAATATCTTCCTGAGGCACTCGTCAAAACTCTCCGCGCACGTCCACGACGAAAGTAAGCCCTCAGAATGAAAAATACTGGCGCGTACAGGCAAGCCCAAGCAGGGCTACATTCGACTTTTCATTTTTAGTGCAAGGGAAGTAGAGCAAGGCAAACCCAAGCATATGCTCCTGATGAAACCTTGCTCACCACTCGAAGTGCCACGCACGTACATCCACCCCTTGCAGACGAAGATCTAGCACGTCAGAGGCAGTGACAAACTTTGTCAGGAGCTTCCTTTCTCGGCCCTAGGTTGTTGGGTCAAAGTTTAGATTGTGGCGAAGTGGGCCGCAACTTTTGGGCAGGAGGCGCTCCTGGACTTCCTCGAGCTCTGCCGAGAGGCCCACAGCAAGTGCCCTGCTCAAGTGCTCCCCCCGGCTTCTCACCGCAACCCCTGTCACGTCGAATGCCTACCGCATCAGGGTGCTAGGGTGTTGTGAATAGATGCTGTAGATGCAAGCGACCTCCTTTAGAAAACAAAAAGTTCATCCGAGTTTTTTCCGAAGTGGCAAGGCCTGTGTGATTAGACACTGGCTGTTGCGACCTAGGCTACACGCCTGCGCTGGCACAAAGCCTCCGACTGGCGACAACTGCTGTTGCGACCTAGGCTACACGCCTGCGCTGGCACAAAGCCTCCGACTGGCGACCACTGCTGTTGCGACCTCGGCTACACGCCTGCGCTGGCACAAAGCCTCCGACTGGCGACCACTGCTGTTGCGACCTAGGCTACGCGCCTGCGCTGGCACAAAGCCTCCGACTGGCGACAACTGCTGTTGCGACCTCGGCTGCACGCCTGCGCTGGCACAAAGCCTCCGACTGGCGACCACTGCTGTTGCGACCTAGGCTACGCGCCTGCGCTGGCACAAAGCCTCCGACTGGCGACAACTGCTGCTGCGACTCTACTACACGCCTGCGCTGGCACAAAGCCCGACTGGCGACCACTGCTGTTGCGACTCGGCTGCACGCCTGCGCTGGCACAAAGCCTCCTACCGGCGACCACTGCCAAGGCGGTACTCTAGGCTACACGCCTGCGCTGGCACAGCCTCGACTGGCGACAACTGCTGTTGCGACCTAGGCTACACGCCTGCGCTGGCACAAAGCCTCCGACTGGCGACCACTGCTGTTGCGACCTCGGCTGCACGCCTGCGCTGGCACAAAGCCTCCGACTGGCGACCACTGCTGTTGCGACCTAGGCTACGCGCCTGCGCTGGCACAAAGCCTCCGACTGGCGACAACTGCTGTTGCGACCTCGGCTACACGCCTGCGCTTGGCACAAAGCCTCCGACTGGCTTACCACTGCTGTTGGGCGGTAATCTAGGCTACTCGCCTGCGCTGGCACAAAGCCTCCGACTGGCGACAACTGCTGTTGGCAACAAGGCCTTCCTGCAACCGCCTTCTGCACCTCGGCGACTATCATAGTTTCCACCTACCCTAACGTTGTATGCGGTGGTTGGTGAACAGATGACAGGAAGTGCCGCTTGGGAGCAGTTTCTGTGGGCGATGACGGTGGTGCATTCTCGCAGCTTTGGGCTAAAGGGAGGGGGAGGCCGAATCGAAGGCGATCGCATGATGCTCCCGGCACTGGATATGCTGAACCACGGCAACAATCCGATGGCCAACGGTGCACCACCCCGTTGGCCCACTGTGTGAAGAACACCACGTGTGACAAGTCTACACCAACGTCAAGTCCTCGCAAGCATGGAAATCCGTGGGGCCGTATGTTTCGAGAGGTTTCCGTGCCTTCAGCCTAGGAGTGCCTGCGAGTCCGTGTTGCCACGTGGAATGCTTACACTTGACTTGTTGTGGTGCCAGGCCGACTAGCACTTGGCAAGTCTTTATACGACGAGGATGGCGACAAGGGACTCATCCACATTGTCTCTACGCGATCCCTGTCAGCGGGCGAGCAGGTGATGTGGCATTGTCCCGATGCGGTCCCTGTCAGCGGGCGAGCAGGTGATGTGGCATTGACCGATGCGGTCCCTGTCAGCGGGCGAGCAGGTGATGTGGCATTGTCCCGATGCGGTCCCTGTCAGCGGCGAAGCAGGTGATGTGGCATTGTCCCGATGCGGTCCCTGTCAGCGGGCGAGCAGGTGATGTGGCATTGTCCCGATGCGGTCCCTGTCAGCGGGCGAGCAGGTGATGTGGCATTGTCCTTGATGTGCGCCCATGTCAGCGGGACAGCAGGTGATGTGGTATTGTCCTGATGCGTCCCTGGTCAGCGGGCGAGCAGGTGATGTGAAATTGTCCCGATGCGGTCCCTGTCAGCGGGCGAGCAGGTGATGGGCATTGACCCGATGCGGTCCCTGTCAGCGGGCGAGCAGGTGATGTGGCATTGACCCGATGCGGTCCCTGTCAGCGGCAAGTCGGCTTGAAGAAAAGAATATGCAGCAGGATTGTCACAAATTTGATGCAGAGCCTTACATTAGTGCATCTTGAAAGAACACCAGAGCTGTGTTGTTGCTTCAGCTTTCTGAACCAAGGCCTATGCTGCGAGTCCATAGGTGCTGTTTACATATGGCCCTCAAGAACGAAACAACGATGACTTCTTCTTGTACTATGGTTTCACCACTGGACCTCGCCACCCTTTCGAGGACTTTCAGCTATTTGCCAGCATCACGGAGGCGATTGACTGGTACCTTGATTTCTTCTCTGTACAGCAGCCGGTACGTTTCGAATTCAACAGCTCAGTTCAAACACGTAATGCTAGAACCAATGGGCCGCTGCGCCACATGCCGCATACGAGATCTGAAACTCAACGAAGGAAAGTTTTGCGAGCGTTCTTCATGAGGTGGGCTGCGTATTGGAATCTGCAGTGTCTGCTGATCAGTTTGATGTAAAGCATGACTGTCTAGGCCTTGCACAGTAGTCAGGATGCTCAAACCCTGAAGGAACCCTAAAGAAACCCTATGAAACCCTTAGATTTAGATCTGTAGATCTGCTGAACTAATCGTGGCCGTTGGATCATATGATGACCATCGGCAAGACACAGTGTGTAATAGTTCATCGGCCCATCGCAGACGTGTCACTGCAGTCGTTATGAACTCGACAGTGGCACGTCAGACTCTATTTAGTGAACTTTCACTTAGACTGCCCAATCAGTAATGATTGGGCGCTAAAGTTCGTGGCGTTTCAAGCTGCGATCTGCTATATCTTTTGAGAATGAAAGTTTACGCTCACTTTTGCGAAATACCCACCGCTGAATTCCAACAGGTTATGGGCCCACTTACGATTTGTAAGTGAGTTCTATTTTGTTTATCACGCAAATTTCCGCTGCGCGTAAGAGAATTCATTATGGTTAAGGGTAAGAGCTATAGTCAAGCGACGACACCGTCACCTCCTGGTGGCGCGCCAGCATCTGAGGAGAAGCCGAGCGAGTCGTCTTTGCGGGATAATGCGCTGAGTGGTCAGCAAGAGCAAATCTCGGCGCTTACGGAAATGATGAAAGGCATGAGTGCTCAGCTCTACGAGCTTCGCGGCCTTAGTCAGGCAGTTCCCCGCGCCACTGTCCCTGTGGACCAACATCTCAATTCGTTGCCCGCTGGGGGGCAACGTCCTTTACCAATTCTTTCTGATATGACTAAGGGGCTTTCCGCGGACTCGTACTTTTCTGGCAAGGAAACTGACCAGGAAGGAATTTGGGACGAGTGGCTTGCGAAAATTCGGCCCTCTTTGCGTCACCCTTCTCTGGCGCTACTGCTTTCGGAATCTACTCCGCTCCATATGGTGAGGGGGGATGACTTCTATCTTGAGGAAGCGAATCAGCTGTTTTATGACTTCCTCTGTCGTGTTACCACTGGCACTGCGAACGCTGTCGTTCGCAGCTACGAGGAACATTCTGACGGTCACGGAGCCTGGCTTGAGCTGTCCAAATTGCGACGCAACACTAGTGTCGTCTACTTCATCACCCAGGTGGATAAGCTGCTATCACTGCCAAATCAACTTTCGAGACTTGCCCCTCCTCTTCCAACGTTTCTGGAATCGAAGGAGACTCTTCGGCGTGTACGCGAGTACTCCATGAACGCGCGCGTTACTCCTTCTGGCAAGCCTCTGTGTATGGAGACGGTTGAGACCATATATTCTGCGATGGCTGTTGTGCGGCTGCACCCCGACTATATGCTCCTCAAGGCCAAATTCATGTCTGACACCCTGCCTACTGCGAGTGTGCTGTCGGACCAAGTCACATCTCACTACGACACCATACTCGCCCCGCGTGCTGCTGTGACGCGCACTGCCCTCGCAGTGAACCACACCGGCGACAATTCTGAATCTGAGGCTGCTGGCAAGGTCCCTTGCTCTATCTGTCACAGACGTGGCCACCCTTCTACAGACTGCTTCATCAAGAACGTCGAGAAGCGGGAGGCGTTCTTCGAGAAGGCTTCCCCCTCTACCAAGGCGGCAATTCTTAAGAAGGTTGCGGACTACGAGAGGCATGGTAAATTACCGAAGCCTGGTAAGCACCTTGGTGCTGCAGCTAGGCAATCTGAGCTTTATCCTGGCCTGGAGGAAAGTGGTGAGATTCTATTTGCTCTCCGAGAGGCTGGTCAATCTGACTTACACCCTGGTCTGGATGAGACTGGTGAGGACATATATGCTGGCGAGGAGGAGAAGCACTCTGATACTGGTGAGACTTTATTTGCTCTCCGTGAGAGTGGGCAATCTGACTTATACCCTGGCCTGGAGGACACCGGTGAGGCTTTATTTGCTCTCGGTGAGGGTGGGCGATCTGGTAAATCTGCCTTGGTGGACCCTCCATCCTCTGGACTCGCCCTCTCCAACAATTATTCAGTGCTGGACAGAGTGTTGGCGGTGCCTACTGATGCTACTACTCGCTGTGCTAAGGTGGCCGGGGGGGTGGTGGATCCTGACCTGCGAGTTGCGCCCCGCTCCACTATGGACAAGAGCGCTGTTCTGGATTGTGGCGCCACCAAGCACATCTTCGACTCTATGAAGGTGTTCACCGAGGATGATGATGGTGACCACTTTGGTGACAACTTTGATGACTCCATCCCCGATCTGGACTCGGGCTCCGACTCGCATGAGGATGATGATCCCGAGGCTTGTCAGGTTGGACTATCTGGACATCCTGAGCTTTATCCTGGACTACGAGTGGATATCTTGACAACCTACCCCGTGATGATCAAATAAGGACTGAAGGAGCACCATCCCCGTACCACTGGAGCTGAAGGGGCACCATCCCCCTATCACTGGAACTGAAGACTGAAGGGGGCACCATCCCCATAAACTGGAGCTGGAGGGGCACCATCCCAAGAACTGGGTGTTGCTGACTGAAGGGGCACCAATCCCAAGAACTGGCAGTAGGACAACTAGACAGTCACCCTTTAGAAGGGGTATTGGAATCTGCAGTGTCTGCTGATCAGTTTGATGTAAAGCATGACTGTCTAGGCCTTGCACAGTAGTCAGGATGCTCAAACCCTGAAGGAACCCTAAAGAAACCCTATGAAACCCTTAGATCTAGATATGTAGATCTGCTGAACTAATCGTGGCCGTTGGATCATATGATGACCATCGGCAAGACACAGTGTGTAATGGTTCATCGGCCCATCGCAGACGTGTCACTGCAGTCGTTATGAACTCGACAGTGGCACGTCAGACTCTATTTAGTGAACTTTCACTTAGACTGCCCAATCAGTAATGATTGGGCGCTAAAGTTCGTGGCGTTTCAAGCTGCGATCTGCTATATCTTTTGAGAATGAAAGTTTACGCTCACTTTTGCGAAATACCCACCGCTGAATTCCAACACTGCGGGCTTTTCGTGGTGTTGACCCTGCAGAGCCTCGTGCGTGAAGCTGCAATCGAGGAGACGGCTAGTGTGGGGGCCCAGTGCGCTGTGCTGGCAACGAAACCCATGATCTACTCGGTTCTAGTTCCGTATGCTTCTGTGGTACGTTGCTACCCTACCTCGGGTTTGAACTTGCTGGAAACGCGCCGATGTACTCTCTGTTGTCTCATCAAATTCTGAGCGCTGTGCTTCCGAACTCGCACAATCGGTACTGCCTTACTGCTCGCTGGCAGGCGAGCTTGTTTCATGCAATTCGCAAAGTATACCCCAGAGGAACAAACCATGATTCTTGTATGCAACATCAGGTCCAGCCCATCTCCCCTGAGCATGGCTCACTTGCAGCAGCCAGCCTGCAGCTTCATAAGCCTGCGCCTCCATCTGCGGTGCGTCTCTTCATACCATTCCATATTGCCCTGTACAGTGCAACTTGTTATCTGGTGTTGCCTGCGTGTTGACAGCTCACACTGGAGTTACAGGATTCGGAGTTGTCAATGCGAAAAAGGGAGACCGTTTTACCTTGCTTGTAAACCATTGTTATTTCCCCGTAGTCTTCAAGGGTTGTCCCTGATGTTTTGGTCATAAACGCTGTACCAAAGGCTTGTTGCGGAGTGTGTCGGCTTTCAGATCCTAGCTGAGCCAATTATTCTGCGAAAAGACGGGATGGTGGATGCAAGACTTCATGCTGCATTCAGCTTACTGCATGAGCACAGCACCTCATCCAGTCCGTTACCAACAACGTCGCAGGCAGTAAAGAGTCGTTGCCAACAGCTTTTAGCTGGTTTTTGTACCACAATTGAGCAAGATGAAGCTGCACTGAAAAACTCCTCGTCAAACTTGACGGAATTAGTTTTGAATTACCGACTAGGCAAGAAGTCGGTGCTGATGGAAGCCATCGAGCAGTAGCTCTCTTGACTTTTAGAGCATGGTATGCATGGCAGTATCTGGTTTAACAATCGAAGTGTCTCCTTATACGACTATACAGATCACAAATGGTATTGGCCTCTCTTAGTCACTCAGATGTCTACCTAGATTATGTATTTTGCTTGGACACATCCATTACATGAAAGTAACAATGATTTCATCGTGTACAACGGATGACCTCCGCACAAAAATCGAGCAAGGCGGATGCATGCTTATAAATTGGGCATTATAACAAACAACATTTCAGTGCCAGAAAATACAGAGTGTATTATGATATGAAGGAGATCCAAATTTGGTCTGACATTTAATCTTACCGGCACACACGCACAAGTCCACGTGACCTGCGAGGACCTGCTCAAATCCTCGAAGACTGGCTATAATTGCCAGGCCAGCCCAGCAAACAGTAAACGTACATTTGAGTGGAAAGGATGGCACGAGTCGGGTGTTGCAATTGCGACCACGCAACAAAAAAAAAACTGAGTCGAGCGAAACCTTTAAAGTAGCGTGGTGAACGACCTGTATGGATAGCGGCAAGGCCAGCGTAAACCCCCCGCCCTAGAATATGGCGAGAGGCAGGTACTAAATTTGTGAGAGTTTAGCCGACGAGGAGGACATGGAGCGTCCCGAACGCGATGGTAAGGCACCAAGCAGGGTGCCAGAATTTCCAGCTCGTCACACCCCAACCATCCCGGGCGCACTCCACGTTGCGCAAATCGTTCCTTGACGTGCGTTCTCCCGGACGACGATCCCAAGCCCATCTCCCGACAGCGACAGTCGAATACACCGTCGGGTAGGACAACGAAGGCATTATTTACATCAGTAAGTGTGGCGATTTTACCAAGGGGTATAGAAATACGTACGTATTTCTCTACCCCTTGAGTTTTACCGCCAACGTTGGTACCGTAAGCTCGACCACCAACTCAGCAATAGCACTCTTGATTTTGATTGCGCCCGTAGTTTGTCGCCGAATGACATTTGATTATTTGAGTAAGTCTGAAACTGGCGAGACTGTCGAGAGCCGAGCGAGTATCTGGAGTCAGCGAATATCTGAATTTACTGATGGGATGTGTGTCCCGATATTCATTAAGATATCGCAGCTCATTGAGAATCCGTTTAGGAATATCACCCGCCGGCTTCAACGTGACTGGTAATCCTTTCCTCGAAATATCGAGATAGATCCCTGATGTTGTTCCTTGTCAATCGGGGCACTGTCGATGCGCCCCAAACCACCGTTGACTTCCCCTTTTCGAGGCCCACGGAATCGTATGCAAATCTCCGCTGGTCGGGTGTGATGGACACACATGCACCCCACCCTTTCGACCCGTGTTGCCGTAACCAGCCGACCGACAAAATACCCATTTGATAGGATGATGTCTCGCTTGATATGTTTCTGACACTACAGTACTTATTCACATGTTGGCAAATGACCGTATAAAACTTGGCCGTTCGTTACTCCTCGACTCTTCATCCTCGTTCAAATCGAATGTAGCTTTACGCGCATCTTCATCATCGATTTCAATATTGATATGGTCTTCGGCACCCGCGCTAGGAAAATACTCTCCAGCGTCGGGAACTCCATTGTCATTTCCTGGGTCACTTACTGAGCCAATTTCTGTAGACCACATCTTTCGCGTTTCACACTTTCCTCGCTTGCACACCTCGCATTGCCCTTCTCGAAGTCATGCTTAGAAATCATTTCGCAAAATAATGAATGCAACCGTCGAATGTCCTTTTAGGCAGCCTCGGAAAACATTTTCAAAGTGATGGCGACTAGATTCGAGCACACGAACTTATCGCAATTCGGGGTAGGTATACGAAATGTCATATGGCATCCCACGCGTGTCACTATGAGACGACACCTGTGGAGTAAATAAACACGGCGTGGAGTGGTTACACGAAACGCGTGGGGGGTTTCACCAGCGATCCGTTGCACATTCATAGCCGTAAAACAGGATTTTTACCGGAGAAAGTCGATATCTGCCAACGGAACGCATGCAATGTCATGCTAAGCACTAAACGAAGTTTTGCACCATTTATCGGTGGATCTACGCCAGACACCCTTGGGGTCGATTAGTCCATGCAGACCAACTACACATGCATATAGACACACTTTGATTTCTGCAACGAGCCCTAGCAGGAGAAAATGCCGCCCGGTCGAAGCGCCGGGAAATTAAGGAGTTTCTGCATGAAATTGCGGGATAGGGACCAAAGGCCCCAATACCTTTTGCGGGATCCGGGCGGGGGGGGCTAGATGCAGGCCGGATGCCTCCGTTTGGATTGCGGGACGATCGATCGGGATTATGGGATCGGACCGGGCTTGCGAGAAAAGCAGCAGCAGCAAGGGGTATCTGCTTGCACAAGATTCGGCACAACTCCGCCCCCCCCTCCATAGACTCTCAGATGTATTTTGCTGCCCCCAACCATCTTCGATGATTTGCCTACGCCCGAATGTAATTTTTTTGCCTACGCGCAGACTTGAGACTACTACTGTATTAAAACAATTTACCTACGCGCAGACTACGCCACTAAAATCATTTGCCTGCGCGCAGACTACGATTGAATCATTTGCCTAAGCGCATATACTGCGATATTCGACATTTGCGTACGCGCATACTAAAATAAACCGTTTCGTTAAAATGCCGGTCCCGAAGAGATATATACTGCTATAAGAGCTATACAATAGACCGCCAAACTCATCACCCAGCGGCCTTGATGCATATATAATAATGGTTGCGAGGAAAGACAAGTATGCAGATAAATAACTTATAGATCTTGCGGTTACAGTTCAGATCCTTGGCTCTTGGTTCCAAGAACATGAACCCAGTTGAAAAGAGGAATAGTTTTGCGCGAGCGCTGATGTGGGGTACGCTCCACTTCGGCAGCTCGGACGCGGAAGAAACCACGCCCGTGCTGAGTGAGGGCATGCGTTTCAGGCATTGAAGACTATTTACGAACCTTTGGTCTTATGCAATGTTTGTGGATGGCCACATGTGAGGAAGAACTGGGACCACTAGATTCGTTTTAGATGTCGCATGCAACTTGATCCCGTACGGAGCAAATAAATAGGACCAGCGGATTCCACTAGAGGAGAGTAGTATACACCAACAGTGTCAAACTAGTTTTCCATCGTTTCCCAAGGACGTGACTAGCTGCAGGTCAGCATATCAAATATAGATATCTGGAGAAAATTGATTTGGGTTGTACAAGCAACAAATCATCCCCAACACTCAACGTTCAAGAGTTCAGGCTAGTGAGCAGTGAAAGCAAAGGTCATATGTTTGATAGTATTATATATTGTTCACGTAATACAATTCAAGGAGGCAAGTTGGGGTGTTCAAATCTCATCATCCAACCCGCTACCGGTGAAGAAGCGTGGGTACAATCGAGAGGCCTACAATATTCAGGAAGCACACAATATGGCAAAAAAGTAGGTGGGGCAAACGCCCGATGAGGAAGAACTATGCAGCATCAACTGCAGCCACAGCCTCGACGCTTGAGCTCGAGCGATTGAAATTGACAACAACGACGGTTATGTCATCCACTACACCGTCCTCCTCCGCTGCCCAACGCTCGTGCGCCGCCGTCACCAGCTGCTCCGCGGCCTCCTCCGGGGAGCTTGCTTTAGACACCATGCCCACCGCCTCTTCATTGCTTATGAACTCCCATACGCCATCGGATGCGAGAATCAGGAATCTGTCCTTCTCGGTAAGCTCGTGTTTAGAAATATCGGGATCACAGCTTACTCCGACGCGATGGGCCAGGGTATCCCCAAGCGAACGGCTCATCGCCAACCCCGGAATCCAGGCGTAGCGCAGCCATACCCGATACGGTCCCACCTGACGGCCTTCCTGGTCTACAAGACGATCCACGCGACCGTTGTTGCTCTGAATGCGGTGCAGCTCTTGGCTTTGGTCCGGCTTGTGGTCAGCCGAGAGCGCGATGCATTGCGTGTTCCCATCCGGTCCCTCGCGCCCAACCACCGCGCGCGAGTCGCCGACCCAGCCGCAGGTCAACGCGCTGCCCTTCACGTGCACCACCACCGCGGTCGTACCGCTAAACTCGCAGTTGACCTTGTCAGAGGTCAGCGTGTGCACCCGCGGGAAGGTGGCTTTGAGCGCCTTCTCTGCCGTGCCCTGTGACGCCAGCTCCTCGAGAAGTATTCGGGGCAGTGCCTCCTTCGCCTCCCCGGATGACTCATGCCCCTGTGGGCCGTGGCCGTCGAAAACTCCGAAGACGCTCTGTGCATCTGCGGGGCCGTACGTGACATGTGCGAAACAAGTGTCCTGGTTGGTCTTGCCGTACCCAGGCTCTTTACCCGCACGCGACATATACGCAGCTGTCATCCTCGGTAAAGCAGAGCTTTGAGACGTACTGACCTCCTCTCCGGCCGCAGCAGCGCGCACCGGTTTCTGCGCCGATTCGCGACGCTCTTGCTCCTCCATTGCTTCCACGTCACCTGGCCCTGGTCGATTTCCAATGCGCATGATGGACATTCGCTTCGAGCGAGTGTCAGGTGAGCGCTGCGTGACACGCTGAGGATCTTCTACTTTGGGCTCTGGTTCAGTGTATGCCGGGGAGGCGGGCATCGCGCCGTCGTCAGTCCCAGTCGAATCCAGCGGCAACGCAGGGCCCGGGGCTGAGGCAGGGCTCGTCACGTTTGTGGCCGTCTGCTGGGCAGTCTGATGAGGACTAGGTTGATAGTCACCGGACATTTTGCTTGGCGAGCTGCATATGGCACCCATAATTATGGGGGTTTCCGCAGGTTAACGAAATCTGAGGGCAGTGCACGTTGTGCCGTTGAAAATTGCAAGGCAGGGAATTAATCAAATTTTGACCTGAGAGGCGTCAAAGCAGACATAAAAACCGTGGCAGCAGTGAAGCTGGGCTGTTGTACGTTTGTAGCCCACCGCATTCGAGGACACTGTACACGGTTTTCGCAGCTGGTTTGGTTGAGTCGAGAATCTATTCCATGACCCGACTTTAGGGGTTCCTCAGGTAGAAGATTGACGAAATTTACGAACAGGCTTCCAGTTGTAAGGAGTGATAGAGAGCCGCGCGTTAAGACTTTTCTTGAAAGAATCCCAGCCGTTTGAGAATTCGACCAGATTATGTCAGGGTGTAACAACCGTTTCCCCTTGATTAACCAGCAGGCAGTCCGAAATGTCGTTCACCAAACGGGTCGGTTTGCTATCTGAAAGAGGTCTCTTTAAATGTCAAGTGAACTCGGAAAAGCTTCGTCGCCTCTCAGCGGGGAATCCACACAACGATAAGGGCGAACCAGTCGTCGGAGTTCGAGACAGCGGTGCGGAAAAAGCCTTTCGCGTCGGACTGACAACCTGTTGGAAAGTCGCAGTCGGGCTAGTTATAAGTTTAGGCTGAAGGCTCATCGTGTCACATTTTGGGAAGGAGATAATGTTAAATGTAACATGTAATATTCGAGATTCGTGTAACATGACGACAAATAAATAGTACTAGGAGTGTACTAGGCCAGTCGATATAAAGATCTCCACTAGGCCTTTGAGCTGTGACTGTGTGACATATTGCCATGGGAAGGGTTATACCCGGCTGGAACTGGAACGTGGTTTCCGTCTCAGTCCCGAAAAAATTCTGAACCAGCGTGACGGTCATATCGTCTCGCATCGTCTCGCGTGTCATCGTGAATTTATAATATAACATTTACGCTGAGAATAATGACAATGTCATGAGTCCGCTGTAATCCTGCAAGCAGGCAACTGTAGAACAGAGGGAGCTGAAATCATTCTCATAGCGCGCCCCAAAGGGCTCATCTAGGTCGGATCAACCTAGGAAACCGCGGCAAGGCAAAACTACGCAGAGCGCTAAAAAGGTCGTGCCGGCGGAGAAGCAGCAGAGGAGGTGGAAGTGGAGCGAGGCTGCATCTGTGATGGAAAAAGAGGGCGGAAGCGAGGCGGAGGAAGGGCGGTGGTGGAGGGTCGGGAAGGCGGGGGCGGAGGGGCGGAGGGTGGGGGTGGAGGGGCCAAGGTAGGAGGGGGGGACCTCCTACCTAAGAGGGGGGGGGGGAAGTGTTAATAAAGTGTTCACCTGAATGAAGAGAAGAGAAAGGGTGGAAATGATAGTCATTCAAGGGAGGTCAGGGGAAGAACATGTTTTGCTCTTTCAACAGCTTCTTCTTCAGTGATACCCGTAATTCGGCTAAGAGTGGTTCTGAAAGGGTCATGGATCTCGACCCTAGCATGACCATTAAGGAAGGCGTCACGTCTAATGCGGGTGTGGTATCTGCACAGTCTGGAAAGCTTCTTGAGGAGAGGCTTCAGTCTTCTCTGGTGAACCCCTATGGTGCTAAGAATCTGTCCAAAGTGCTTCGGAAGGTATCCCATCAATGTAAGTTCTTTGGGCCACGTTACAGTCCCCGCAAATGGTTTGTTGTCCTTGTTCGTGTAGGACGTGTCACAGTGTCCTCCGTAGTATTCTGTTGGGTGGGCACTCTGGCGGCTCTCCTGCGAGAGGGGCCACGGGCAGAGGCTGTCGGGGATGACAAGTTTCCTTTCACCCAGGACTTCCTGCCAGATCTCGGGGTCAACTCCGGTGCAGTTCAGTCTTCTGTCAGTGATCTTCTTCTCAGGAAGGACATTGATGTACCACCTTGCAATCTTTTTCTGCGTCCCACTCCAGTCATGAGCAGGAAAGTCTTGGCTCGGAGGGCTATCAATGGCAATAATGCAGACATCTGAGAAATCATCTTTGTAACATCCTCCACCCGGGAGAACATATGGGTCATCCCCCGTCCAGTAGCCGTGTGGAATGAAAGGAATGGTGTTGTGAGGAAATCTAAATACCATCTTAAATCCTTTAGCAATCCACTTTTCTTGATTTTTTGGAGAGAGTGGGAGGATCCAGATGCCTCGAAATCCTGGCACAGTGTTTGCTGCACGATGGCCGAGTTCTAAGGTAGCCATAACCGCTGAGTTTGAGAATCTTTCCTTCCCGTCAAACGGGGGGTTCCCATAAACATTCCTACCCATATTGGTGATAGGGTCGACATAGGCATCATATGCAAGTCCATCGAAGCCAATTCTGCCATTTGCACAAAAGGGCCGAAGGGCTGCTCTCATCTGGTCTGAGGGGATACATCTTCTCGAATGAATCCTAGGGTGTGAGTTTAGTGGGTTACAAAACAGTTCACATCCATTCTCGTTTAGCCCACGGTCGTCAATGATGATGTCAAGAAGGCTTCTTCGAATGGCGTAGCAGTTTTTGGGGTCACCCGACTCATCTCTACACGCTTTAAGTGCTGTATGAATGTCATGTGCACGCGTGGCATATCGTGAGAGTGGTGACGGAAACTCTTTCTTTGAGAGATAGTGCCACGACAGGAGTTTCCAAAACTCTTGTTTCCTAGCATATTGGAGTTCAGGGTACACATTATTGCCGCTCTGAGTGTTAACATCCGGAAGTGCTGTCACAGCAATGGTCCCCTTCTTGGAAGCAGATGGGCGGTACATTCCCGATTCAGGCAATGCTTGGAGGTAGAGCTCCCGCTTCATTTCGTCGCGGAGGTCAGCAAGTGGAAAAAGTGTTTCGGAGCAAATGTCTATAAAGGAGGAGCCTTTCCCTGGGTTCAACAGCTTAGGTTCCCCTGTAAGCTCGGCCGCCACATGCTTTCTGAGTTCATCGTCTTGTTCTCCTCTAAGGTATACAAGCGAGTTACCCGGGCCCGGGCATTCCAGTTGAATGTGAGAGAAGTTGCACTTGGTTCCTGTTTGGCAGTACGGGCAATCAGGTGAGGCGGTAACACCCAGCTTATGTGAACGTGCGGGTGAAGCTTGAAGGCCCAAAAGTTCTCTGCTTCTGGCCGCTGTATAAGATTTAGCTGTGACTTTTGAGATATCCTTGGTGGGAGTAACGTTGTGGTCCTCTAGCATTCTGATATACTTCCCTTGAGACGACATGGCTTTCCATGTATGAAGGTGAGTAAGGCGTTGGATTCTCCTGATGTGGTTCCGAATATCTCCTGCAACTGGCACTTCCATGTAAAAGAGAGAATAGGGGAGTTCTTCGTATGGGTCAAATCGGGGAGCGTTTGCCCCTTTTCTGAAAGAGGCCCTCTTTGCTGCTCTATCTACTCTATCGTGAAGTCTATCATTATTATGCCCCCTTATCCATTTAAGGATGATTCTGCTGTGGTCTTCTCCACTGTAGAAGCCAAGCTCCTCAAGTATTAATCTGACTGCCTGCAGTTCACGTCGGTTTGGTTCCCGAAGCATCTCACGAGCACTGACAGTTTTCCTATCCTTATTTACCGCCGTGATCGTTGCCATTGAGTCAATAGCATGTATCATTGGAGTCACAGACTTTAGTATGTGGTCCTTTTGGTCCTCTAAGAGAAGTCGGAGCCCGATGATTTCAGCAGATGTAGAACTTGGTGTTTGAATATCCGCTTTAATCAATCGATCATCAGCAGTAAAGACACCGCTGGCAGGGATGTTAGCCTTTCTAACAGAAAAGGTGCCTCCCATTTCTTTAACCCCTATGGAGCGGTTTGTACCGTATACGGTACAACCACTTCAAACTCTAAGCTTGGATTCATTTCTCAGCCCGATAGCCCTTGTCGGAATCGGCCATACAAGCTTCGCACACCCGTTGCAATAGGTATATCTAATACTCAACAATTTATTCTACACATATACTTAGTATATATATCTCACCGAAGGGCAATTTTGTTGTAGTAAAATCCCCAAAGTTGCTTATTTCTAGGCATGAAAATTGGGTCAAAAGTATCTTAAAGTGTGCAAAATCGAGGTGTAGATGCCATTCATCGACAAGGATTTGTTGGTTCAGTGACCACTATCATATAAAATGACCATGCGCCTCATATGGGCAATACTTACTTTCCCAACAGTCGATTTCCCCCGAAAACACACAATATGGCCTTAAGTATGGAAAACATTTGACAAATGATATTTTTTCGTTGTTTTTTGGTGTTTTTTTCACCTTATTGCTGGAATATTTCGATATATTGGTGCGTTTAACTACAGCCACCATTACCAATTTCAAGGCACTAGTAGAGGCGATTGTTTCATGGTCGAGGGGCGACCTAATACTCGAATAAACGGTTGTGAGAACTGATTTTTGACACTTTTGATTCCTGGAAAACGTGTTTTTTGGCTTGTATATCACCGATATATGGTTGTATATATAATGCGATCATGTATTTTATGGATCAAAATCACTTTATAGGAGTTATGGAACATGTAACGAATCACCCACACTTACCAAGGTACCATATACCGTGAAAACGGCACATTTGTGAAACTAGTGCTTTTGGCAAAAAGTTCCATCCGCTCCATAGGGGTTAAGCAAATAGGCCGCACCACTGCAAGCCGTTTTCTTCCCCGCAAATAGTGAACCGTCACTTGCCATGTCGTAGTGGTCGTGAGATATGCTATTTCCATCGCTAGGATTTTCATCCTCGTCCGAGTTACTGGGGCAGCTGTAAGCGCTCTCTTCGTCCGCAGTTCGGTTCCTGAGCTGGACAGATAGAATCTCTTTTTGGCGGTCCGCAATGTAGTCGTAATGGGCTTCCAGATTTTGAACATCTGATCTCACATTTATAGGGGGAGTGTCATTGTTGTCACATTCAATGGTCTCTCCAGCGGGAAGAAGAATGCAGCCATCCGATGTCATTTGGTATTCGCGGTCATACTGGCATTGAAGCACCTGACCATTCATAACAAAATTATCACTATCTAAGTGGCCTGGAGTATACTTTAAATAACGCATGGTGTTTGTTTCCGCGTCAAGTTTTTGAATGCGTATCAGTGTGATGGAAGATTTGTCACCATTGCCTTTCCAGTGAAACTCACTTACATCAGGACGGAATGTCATGAGCATCCCTGTAGCATTGTTTAACATATCTAGCTTTTGGGTCATGGTTTCCCAGGTTTATTATCATCTCGGACTCCAGACTCTCCAACCATGCTGGTGGCTTATTCCCGTTAACACCTAATGAGTGCTTCATATCAGCCCATCTCCTCAGCATCCCACCACAGGGGGTGAGAAAGAAACCAGTGTGCTTGATATTGTATTTTTGAATGGCGCTGCTAACATTGCTTAAATCATACAGTGATTTAGGAATTGAGGACACAAGGTTGTTATACCCTGTTTCACATTCAGGAAAGAGCTTAGAGTCAATTGCATAGCCCATAGAGGCCATAATGGTGCTGGTCCTTTTCATCCAGTTAAATTGCTTTCCTTGAAGGTTCCTGTAGGTTGTGTAGTGAGAGAGGGGGAAACCATTAATTGTGTTTTTGGGGTCTTTCCTTTCCCTTTCCATATTGTGCAACATAATTTTTAGCCACGCGTCACTGTATTTTTTATAGAGGGAAATAAGCATAGGATCATTTATACGGTCGGTGTGGTCAGTTTGCCAGTAGACGTGCTCCTTAGCAGAGCAGAGAGTGGACATGGTTTCAGTGATGCACGTGGCAGCAGCCACATCCTGTATATTGTCAATCCCATAGCCTCCATAACAAACTGGTGTCCACACAATCTGATGATTTGTGTCCGTGGGGCATCCCATGTAGTTGAGGATAAATTTTGCTATTTTACAATCAAGGGTACGAGCAATGTTTTCTGAGGAAGTGGCTATGATTGAGGTGACTTTTAGCGGGAAAGCCATCCTCGGGACAATTACTGCATTCACGATATACCTGAGTTGGTGTAAGGTCAGATTTTGAAGTTGAATTGCCGCAAGGGAAGACTGCAACTTTTCCGTGAGGAGCTCGGTCTGATGGTTCCATTTTCCATTTAATGAGTACCAAACCCCCAAGTACCTATTCGCTTCAGTTACATCACTGTATTCTAGGTATTCTGGAGTCTCGGGCGGGGACCATCCCGCGTGGATTTCTGGGCCAGCAGCATTTTGGTCCACCAGGAGACGGCCTCCCGACATCAGCAATTTGTCAGAGTCACTATATCTCCTAGTGGTTGCTTTTGTGGTTCGGGTACATTTCCTGAATGAGTATTTGGATTTTTTCACATTGACCGGGATTCCAATGTATGTCATGAATTCATTGACAACCACCAACATATCTTGAACTTCCTCCTTTGTTTTGCCTATAAGCATGATGTCGTCACAGAAAAAACGGGCGAAGACATTCGGAGGTGAATTCATGTTAATCAGATTTGGTGCCGGGAGATGTGGAGCATCAGTACTAGTGACTTCTTTTCTAGTATGCATGGTGTAGCCATAGGTTGCACCACTCGGGTTGGCTCCGTTTGCCCTTTTTGCCAGCCATATCGCTAAGATGTCCATGATGGCCACAAACCTGAGGGGACTTAGAACTTCCCCTTGCGGCACTCCACACTCAAGTGACCATTCGTCTGTTAAGCCTTCCTCGGTGAGGACCGTACGGGTGGCTTCATTAGTGATGTTTGAGATAATCTCAGTGATTTCTTTGGGGAAGCCTAGTTTATCAAGTGCGAGGTTGCTCATCCAAAACTCAGCTCTGTCAAAGGCTTGCTTAAGGTCTAGATAGACCACATGAAGTTCTTTATCGTATCTGTTGGCATCTGAGATGACTTCATTCAAAATTTGAAGTGAATCATCAATGTTTTTGTTTGGGAGGAAAGCATCTTGAATGGGGAAAAATATGGGGTGGACATTTAAGGCTGCCTTTATTCTGTTTGCAATGATTGTATTAAAGAGTTTCAAACCAGTTTCAAGCATGGTCAGCGGTCTGGCATTATTGTCAGGTGTACACGGTTCAAGCGGGTTTTTGGGGATCGGAAGAATGATGCCCGACTTTGCACGTTTGGGAAACTTTCCAGTTCTAAGGATGTGGTTGAAGAGTGAGACAGTTTGAGCTTGGAAGTTTTCCGGGCCTTGTATCCACTGTGAGTATCTCATTCCTGTGGGGCCAGGAGCCGTCGAAATGCCGCGTGTAGAATATGCTTGATTTAGTTCCTTTCGGGTGATAAGACATGTTAATTTAGCAGCTATTGGGCTAGGAAGTTTCGGGCTTATTTTTAGGATTTCAAGAAGCCACGGGGTGAGGGTATCCGGTTTATGTGGAGTGGTGGAGTAAAGTTTCTTGTCCTTGTATTCTTTTAAGGTGAGGTCAAGTCTCTCCTGCTTGCTTTCAGGAATGTTACCCTCACTGTCAGGTGTGACCGCTGCACCTTGTTCATTTGGTTTTATCTTGCCCATGCCCGTGTCCAGGAATCTTGAGAGATTTGTGGAAAAAAGATGTTGGAGGGCCTCCTTCTCATGGAGTTTCCTTTGTTCCAAATCAGCTTCTCTGCTCTCCTGCGAAGGCTTTCCTAAAGAAACCAAGGTTTTCGGACAAGCGGCTGAGCCATGCGGTGGCACTTTCATTATGTTTAGCTCTTATCTTTGTGAAAGGAATTTTTAGGATCAGGTTCCTTGCCTCTGTGGGAATACGATTGTCGTGTATGCGGGTTTCCATGCATTTAATGGTTCGTCTGATGATGTTCATCCATTTGTAGGTGTAATTTGATACCGCTGAGGGTTTGCATATTCCCGCTTTCGGGTTTTGGCCTCTTGTACCAAAGGAATGAGTTGCCGCTTTGTTTGCCAAATCATGAAGTGTTTCCCATATAGCATCGGGGTCAAGCTCATCCTCAGTTGTTGACTCGTCTTTTGTTGCTTCAGTCGGTAGTGCCTCGGATAGCAACAGATCAAGCCGTTCAGTGTATGCCCTCCAGCCCGTAGCATATCGAAAGGGAGCACTTGCAATTGTTTTAGAAGCCTCACCAGTCATGGTTGTGCCGTACGTGTTCCAAAATTTGGCCGAAAGGTGGGGTTGAAGGGTGACACTCCAAGTAGTGAGAGAGTCTTCAGTGGAAGTTTTTTGAATCTTTCCAACTTCTAGCGGTCCGAGGGAAAGGTGCCGTTTAAGGTAGGCATTGGCTTCTTTCTTATTTGAGGCATTCAACAAGCCTATCAACCAGGTGTTCTCCTTCCCGCAGTAGCCTAAATTCTGGGCTTCTTCAGGCATGCCTTTTCCTCTGGACAAGAGGTGGGCCGCATTCCATGGTGAATTAGTGTGCAACCACCATTCTTTAGATTTATTATGCCATTTAATGCCCTGCTCAATGTCATCCAAGTCTTCGTTTGATTTTACAAGTTTGTTGATTGTGATAGGACTGCCGTCAAGGTTTGTCCTTTGAATGTCTATGTCAGTGGTGTCCCCTGTGATTGTGGTAATCTCACCTAATGCCTTGAGTTTATCGGGGCAGGCATGGACAAACTCTTTCTTTGAGTAACCGTTAGCTTTTAGGAAATTTGCCATTTCTTTTCTGGACCATTTGTGTTGTGTGGCTGGTGAAAGGGCAAGCATTGGCATGCGAATGGGGTACCCTGTGTAGTTCTCATGTGTGGTGTCCTTCGCACCTTGGAATCTGGGAATTGCAACCCTGTTTTCTCCCAGCTTTTGTTGTTGTCGCTCCCTGGTGGGAAGTTTTATTTCGGCCCATACAATGCCATGATCTGAAATGATATATGGATTTTCTTCAGTCCAGCCCGTTTTGACTGCCATGTCAGCTATTGTTGTGTTTGCAAGAATATGGGTGAGTTTAGCTTTAGAGCTTTTCTTAATGACGTGGGTGAATACTTCATCGCCTGGGTGGTGCTCCATGATCAGCTCTTTAAGCGAACATTTGTCATTACTGAGGTGTGCTAGGAGGTGCTTGTTCTTTTCCAGGTGATCACGGTAGGGCATGATGGTGCCTCCTGTAATGCGTTGTTGTTGGGTAATGGTGCAATTCTTGTCTCCGATTTCAATATAAGCTTTATTCGGGTTGTTTCCAGCTTTGGCCGCCCAATCCGTGAGAGTGTCATAGAAGGTGATTTGTTCATCTTGGAGAGTAGCATTGTTCATGTAACCACTGGCTACGAAGAGCTCAAATCCTTTCTTACCCACAAATTTTATCATTACGGCTCTCTTTGCGGTACCATCAGTTCTCGTGACAGATGGAGCCAGAGGCAGGGGTTTCGGGTTCCACAGAATCATTGATCCGATCGAGGCATTTTCATCAACAAATGACGTGCGAAACAGAATGCCTTTTTGAGTTATGAGTGTTTTAACTAATGCTAAATTTTCACTGTTTATTTTTGTTTCTGAAACACATACAATGTCCGCTCTGTCATCTATCATTAGATTACAAATGGTTTCAAGTTTTATGAGACTGCATTTTACTTCCTGTGCGTGTCTTAAACCCCTGAGATTCATTCCCATTATCTTGATGTTATTGGATAATTGGGCTTGCTGCAGGCTTTCCAGTCGCCCTATTTCAGTTTGTTGCAATTTCCCTCTGTTGTTTCTGACTTGATGTAAGCATCTCCCCATTTTGTCATATTCATTCACAAAGTCGAAGGTAGTGTTGACACATTTGGTTTTGTAAACCTTCCTCTTGTGTTTGCGGGAAGATTTCCTCCTTTGCCCATATTGAGGGTTTTTATCAGCACATTTGGTGTTTGGGTCGCCGATCTGTCCAATGGGGGTCCTTAACGCTGTGGCTTTCCGGGGCCGTTTGTCTTGTATACCATTGGTTCTGTCGGCAACCGTCAACAGGTGCCTAAGCTCGTCTCTGACCAAAGAAATAGCAAAATCATTCTCCCGTTTTGTAGTTCTACAAGTGTTGTCATTTTTCAGAATCATTTTGATGTTAAGTTTGTTCAAGTCATGTAACAGATCTCTGGCAAATTGGTCTGTGGAGTGATACCTCCAAGTACGAATAATGTTTGTTGCTTTTTGTGCAATGATGAAATTTAAGATTCCCGAGTTATTTGGGTGTTCACCAAAGCTTAAGTTAATGAAACATTGTTTTATCTCATTGTCAAGTGTGAGGGGATGCTTGTTTCCCAAATGTTTTGCTTGAATGCCATTGACACAGTATATGATAGTCTTTTGAGGAACAAGGTGAAGAAAGACATACCAGATCCCATCGACGTTTGATATATAGGTAGTGTTTGTGTGATCTGATTGTCTGGGTGTGCAATGATAAGAACCATGAGTTTTCTTGATATTAGTGCTGACTTCCTCCAAGTTTTTTAGAAGTGGCCAGTTCAGTCCGAAGTGAGCGACAATGTTGTTCATATGATGAAGGGTAAGTGCCCCTTTTCGGGTGATTCTTCCAGGTTGGGAGGAAGGGTTATTTTGGGGGGGTTCCACTATCACCAATTCCTCAGGGCAACGAGGTGCCGCATTGTATCTTACATTCAAATCAGCAATGATGATTGGTTTGACTTCCGCCCGCATTTCAAGGCGATATTTTTGAATTTCGCTAAGCATGATGTCATGTCCTGTGGGTCCTTTTCTGAAATCTCTGTCTAAGTATTCTTCGAAGGGGACGGCTTGAACCTCTCTGTTCCATTGTGCCCATCTGAACGCTGTTTTTGCAACCCATACCCCGCAATTGTAACTATCAGTTTGAAATGTTTCCTTAAAGGTACGGATGGTAGAGACTTTTCCTTTGAGGGACATTCTTAGGTCTTCCAACCAAACCCTAAGTGGTGTTATAATGGAGTTGATTACGGACTTTTCAGCCTTTTCGCCAAAGGGGTCATAGACATAAGCAAGGATGTCATTTTCTCTTGAAATTTTGATCATCAAGAGTCTCCAATGGATTGAATCACAAATCCCAATCTGAGTGTGTCGGTGCTTTCTGAGTTTTTTGATAACAATACCGGTGAAATTATCCTCCTTGCCGTTAAGTTTATAAATAAGATGCTTTAGTTCAATCGGGGCGATGGTGCTAGGGTCACGTGTAGTCATGGCATCACCTACTTGAGTCATGTTGAGCCAGCCTTTGTCAGAGAAAAGGCCTTCTGTGAGGGATACATTTTTAATAATCTCGTCGGTGTAGACTCCAGCGCCACCTCTGATCGGCACAGTCTTTGATTTTTTGCCTTTCTTCTTGGACTTGGTTATATGAGGTGATCTCTTATACAAGTATTTTCTTGACAACAACCTATAGAGTCGCTTCCGCCTCAGGGTAAAGTAATGACCGTTTGCTCGTTTCTTGTGGGCCCAGCGGTACGTGGTCCTCGGGCCAGGGGCAAATTTATGATAAATTCTCCAATTTTGTATGGTGAGGAAAGCCATCATATGATAAGTCATAACCCAAGTACCTAGGTTGTTTTGTTGCATATAGCAGGTGCAACAATGCGCCATGTCATCATAACTTGAAAGAATGTTTAAAGCAACGGCTCTTGATTTGAGGTCTATGGGAAGATTAGCCAATGACAAGCAATGATTAAGCTTAACGGGATGTCTGTCTTTACAACTAAAAGGGTTGGTGGCGATTAAACAGGGCATGTTAGTTTTGATGCTTCGTGATGTGGTTGGTGCCCTTACACTTTCGGATAGCTCGTTGTGCGAAATGCATTTTAGGGTAAAGCAGAGCAATTTTGTTCGGCATTTGGGATTTTTTATCAATTATGCAAGGAAAGAATGCTCCAATTGCCTTATGGCTCATATAAATAGCATAATGACCATGAAGGTAAAGAAAGGCATCTGACACAGGGAAGTGACCAGTGCTCAGCAAAGGGGTCAGGCTAGGCTCTAGCAATGCTGTCCTAATATCCCACATCCGTAGGGTGGGACTGAATCTCCGCATCTGCAGCAGGATCAGGCTGGTCTTGGGCAGCAGAGACAGCGGCCATGTGCACATCCTCGTCCCAGGCAAGTGGGATCTCTCTCGCATGAGTACCCACGTGATCAGCTAGGGGTGCTTCCTGATCTCTGCCCGGTGGGAGTGGGGCCTCACTCTCTCCTCCAGTCCCCATGCCGTCCTCCGTCTGCCCAGTCTCAAATAACCTCGCCCCCGATGTCTCACCGGCGCCCCCCTGGTCCTCTAGTAGGCTGTATCGAGGTCTGGTGGCTGCCGGGGGGGGAGTGGTGTCCGCCATCAACTCCGCCCGCTGTCTGGACCTGGCCCCACCTGCTGTCAGCGGGATCCTCGTCCATCCCTGATCATCAGGCCCCTGCTGGTGGATCTGCTGTCCCACGTGGGGGGCAGGCCCGCCCACGCTGATGGGATCTGGGTGCGAGTGTCTCTGTCCTGAGCTGCGTGGCTGCAGCGTCCGTGCCGTCGTCCGTGGGCCCTCCTGTGCTCCAGCCTGTGCTCGGGAAAGGTAGTGAGGGGTGTCTGCCCTCCGCTGTGGGGCCAACACGCCATGTGTAGCCGCCGGGCCGCGCCTAGCGTCTCTCCGCCTGGGTGCTCTGGGGGCTATCTGCTGGCCTCCTCTGCCTCTCCCCGGCTGCAGTCTCTGGTCTGGCCTGCCCACTGGTCCTCCCCTGCCTCCCATGCTCCCTCCGCCTCCTGAGCCTCCGCCTCCTCCAGCTCCCCCTCCAGGTCCACCTCCATGTCCTCCGCCTCCTCCTCCCCCACCAGGCCCACCTCCAGGTCCTCCGTCTCCGTAGCCTCCTCCACCCTTACCCGCTCCTGGTCCAGCTCTCATAGCCCCCTCCTGATCTCTCCTCCTCAACCAGCATGCCCCCGAGTGATGACCCTCCGCTCCCTGGGGGTCCCGTGCATCCTGTAGGTGGCCGTCGTATCCGCAGGCGATGCCGTCAAGGTGACTTATCTTCACCACCCACTCGCTCGCCCAAGGCGGTGCGACACCGAAAGGTCCGCCAACGGGGATGCTGAGTGG
>LGRX02003960.1:0-19088 GCA_001247695.2 Cymbomonas tetramitiformis | reverse complement strand
GTTAAAACTGGCGGGATCAACTCTTTTTCCAGGAAATATTGCTGCATCTGTTGACTTTTGACATTAATGTCAAAACAAGCGGGATCAGCTCTTTTTCCAGGAAGAGTTCAGGACTTTACCTTTTCGGGATGTGCGCGTATTGCCCAGGCCTCTCAGCGGGAAGCTTGGCCCACAGCATCGGCGGCTCGTCACGCAGTTTGCCATGTTGCGCGTAGGATTCTCTGACGGCCTCGCCGTCGTTCTCGTCGCCGCGAGGGTTGTCTCCAAACCAGCAGTCGGAAAGCTTCGCTTCTTTTTTTAATTCGACTAAGTGCGTCTTAAAGATCTCCTGGTAGTTGTGTCTGACCATGCTCCGTTCGGGCGCTGGACTCTTAGGAGTTGCTGTTTTTTTCGACTTAGGTCCCATTTCCTTTGAATAGTTTTAAAAAGTTAGAATCAAACGGTTCAGAGTTAAGTGGTGCCCCGCAAAAAATGCTTCTTAAACTTACAGTATTTCTTCAAGGTTCCGCCTTTTTTTTGGATTGTTGACTTGTGACACTTGCTGGCCTTACGCGCGACAACTGTCCGTGACTTTCTTTTTTTATTTTTTTCGCGTGCGCGTTTTACCGCGGTGTGACAGACACTGATAAAATTTGACAGACGCGTAGAGTGTAACAGTACTCGTGCCTTGTCACAGGTCAACTGCCCTGTGACAGGGCAGTTCTAGTCTTGTGAAAAGTTCATACCCTTCAAGTTTCTGTGCCGTTTTTGAATTATTTTGTTTTTTCGTTACGCAAGTAAAAATATGTAACAAAATAAATGTCGTCGCAATTTTTTAACGTCGTGTACAACGACGACGGGGAAGAAACTGTCAGTGAAGTTCCACTTGTTTTTGCAAAAGACGACCCTTACGTTGTTGGGCAGGTGCTGCGTAAAGTTTTTAAGGTCAAAGATGATCAGAGTTATACCCTGATGAACATGAACACTGACGAAATATTTCAAAGTGTTGAGTTGTTACCAGTCGTCCCTGAGCATCTTTACCAAATATTCATCGAGTGTTCGGTGGCTACTACCCAAATTCATGGTCCTACCACAAGGACCAATGGGCAATTGCGGTTTCGATCACTAAATCGACTATTTGAGGCACAGGTAACATTTGCACATGATATTTATGAGTTAAATGAATTTTATTTCTTATAGCGGCGGCCCCCATGAGACTTTAGGTGTGTGGTTGAACGACACGCTTTAGGGGTGTAATTTCACCAAAAGCTTGAAGAAAATGGTGGTCCTACCACAAGGACCACCGTATTTTGAGTATTAGGAGTCACATGCGGGGCTCACGGTGATGCTCATGGTTATACATCTTGAGTTTATGACCAAATAAGATAACTGAATCGGTTACTTCGCACCCTCATCATCATTTCCGCTCTATTTCAGCATGGCGCATGTTCAACACAATCCAAATTCCGAATTTAGTGAATTTCGGACTTTAGAAATTGGCATTCATCCATTCTAAAATGTACACGCCAGTCGAAAAATAAGATATTTTGATGATGTTAGACTTTCAGAAATTCGCAATACATATATACTTGAAGATTTAATGTGCCGCACACACCAACCTTGCGATATATGCCCTCTAGCAAGCAATTATGATGGTTTGCTGGTCAGCTCGCGTGACCACTGTTTTAGGGGGGAAACCAACGAGCCAATATATTACAGTAATCACTCAGTAATAAGAAAACCCGCCAATAAGAAAGTAGCCAGCTTTTTTGATTTCTTCACAATATTTAACACATAACACTCCATATTTAAGATCTGTATATAAATAAGAAATTTGCTAGGCTGACCGAAAATTCCTGTTTTCTTAAAATCGAGTGTTTACTGTAGAGGGGAAGCCAACGAGCCAACGAGCCAATATATGCATTCCAACCGGGCCTACCGCCCAAATATGATTGGGACATATGTATAGGTTCAATTTGATGGTATCCGCGCAGGTGTGGTGTTGATATATGATTGGTAAAAAATTATTGAAGACGAGTCACTAATTTGCCACATTTTGAATGTTCCAAAAATCCGTTTTGAAAAATTTGAGTGTAGAGGTTTGAAATGCATTCGTCATGGATATATGGGATGGATATAGGCCAAACCAGCGTTCAAATAAATTAATATAGGACCTATATATACCACCGTTCATTGTTTAGACACCACAAATCACGGGAGATGGCCAATTAAATTATCGGAACGATGGTCCTCGTGGTAGGACCAAATCGTCGATTTGGTCCTACCACAAGGACTGCGGGGCAGTAGCCATCGGACCCTGAGGAAGAAATTCCTGTTTTGGTTGTCGCTTCCGAGTCCGACTCTGACTCAGAAGACTTATTAATTACCGGTGAGAGTTCCAGAGCCAGCTTCTCTCCGCAACATCAAAAGTCTGATGCTGCCAGCAACAACGCTTCAGGGGGAATAACGTGGCCGGAGGGCGTCACACTTACCAGTAAAGTGCCTATTGACGTCGACGGTTCAAAACTATTCGCAACCCATTTCACTGGAGAGCTCACTGGCACAAGGAAAGGTACCCCTTTACTACAACTTGACTTCTTCGTTACAAACCGCACCTGGTCCGCATGTGGTAACACTACTTGGAAGTCGCTAAGTGACGTTTACGGCAAGCAGAACGTTTCAGCTCCCTCAATGCACTGCCTTGGTGAATATGTCTGCAAAGTGGAGGATTGCGTGTTTTTCAAAGTTGGTGGCAAACACTTCGTGAAGCGCCTTGTGAAGCGACCTACGTCAAGCACACAGGAAGACTTTCTTGGACATAAGGTGAATACTCTCTTTCGTTCCCTAAAACCTTTGTCTCAAAGGAACTATTTGGCTTTTGTTAACCTAACCCTTTCTTCGGGCTTGTACAGGTGCTTGGTCCGGTTTGCCCCAAGTGCCAAGTCCCAACAGAATATATTCCTTGTTCCGCTCGTTGCACAGCTGCACGCGTGGAGCTGGAAGCTGGTGGAGGGTGTCTTCTTTTTTTCGAGCACAAGGGTGTGCACGCTTGTACTCCTGTGCAGAAAAAAGGAAAGGCGATTCTTTCACCCGACACGCAGGAAGCGATTGCGAAAGCGGTGCCATCATTTGGTAACGCTAGCGCAGAGAGGCTAAAAGCTGCAGCAACGATGGAAGCCTTCTCGAAGATGCGTTCCACCGACGAAGGAAGCTTGGAGGACGTGTTCCGAGTTGCAAAGGAGGTTCAAGACGTCCGGGCGGTCAGAGCTGAAGTTAACACAGCTAAGAAGGCGAAGTCTGGCAACCGCACGATGCAGAAGGACGCGAACGTCGAGTGGGGTGAACTGGATCGGGCTTTTAAAAAGAAAGGGTTCAGGGTCTTTCATTTCGACCGTCACCCCCTGAAGTTCTTCATGTCTCCTTTGGACATTCCGTGGTCTCCTGCGGAGATCATGTTGTTGATGGACAGACGCATTGGGAAACCTCCATTCAACATGGCACCTGCATATTCTGATGCCGGCCACAGCTGTGTGGCAAGTTCTTGCATTGAGCAGGTATATTTGTTTTTGTGAGTTATTACTGCACGCGACCCATCCAAAGACGAACACTTTTGGCTGAGGATATTGTTTTCTCAACAGATGTGCACGGTGCATTCTACACATTTGGGGAGTTTGGGAGTTTTGGGAGTTGGGGAGTTTTACAATGGGAGGCCCTGAAAAAACTGAAAATTTGACCGAATCTAGGGTTTAAGATTTTCCCGAGTGGAATGTAATTTTATTTAATTTTCCGGTTGTTTTAGGGTTTAAGAAATATTCCTGATTTTCACTAAAAAAATTATCTTTTTCAGCCTGAATTAAGGAAGGTTTATGGGGGTTTTGTGTTAAGAAAACATAAATTTTCAATTGAAGTTCTACAATATTTTACGCCTTTTTAAGCTTCAAAATTTTTTCGAAACTCGGTAGCAAAATGATACTTGATACGTCTGATTTTTATGAAATATGTTTTTGGGGGTTCATCGATGAACCCCTTTTTTTTTCTTCTAGTTTTATATGAATATCAGGCCTTTTTGGGTTTTGGGGTGTTTTACAAGGGGAGGCCCTGAAAAAATTGAAAATTTGACCGAATCTAGGGTTTAAGATTTTCCCAAGTTGAATGTAATTTTATTTAATTTCCCGGTTGTTTTAGGGTTTAAGAAATATTCCTGATTTTCACTAAAAAAATTATCTTTTTCACCCTGAATTAAGGAAGATTCATGGGGTTTTTTGTGTTAAGAAAACATAAATTTTTAATTGAACTTGTACAATATTTCACGCATTTTTAAGCTAATTTATTTTTTTGAAAATCGGTAGCAAAATGATACTTTTAACGTCTGCTTTCATGAATTATTTTTTGGGGGGTTCATCGATGAACCAATATATTTTTTTCCAGTTTTCTATGATTTTCAGGCCTTTTCGGCGTTTTTTTTTAAATTTGAAAATTTTGGAAAAAACCCTGAATTTTTCTACACTTTCAGGAATATCTTTGGTTGGCTTTGTTCCTATTTTATGGGGGTTGCCCCGTTTTTTCCCCTTATTTCAGGCATAACACAGCCGACAACCGCTAGGTCACCAACTCCAGTTACGACGCGCGCCCGGACTTCTCTTAAATACCGAAGAACACGGACAGAAAAATTAAACACGCAAACACTTAAACACGTACTTTGTGGCAATTACGCTAAGAAATGTCCGAAGAACAGCTAGCGGTAGTTGAGGTGTACCCAGAGGTGATTAATGTGCTTTGGATGCGTGCGCGTTTACAAGCGGAAGCGGACTATGTTGAGTTTTACAGCACGAGAATACAGTTTAACACCTGGAACTGGTTACAAGTGTGGCCGCTGTACATCCACGGCCGCACAACAACCGAAAGAATAGGTGTGAGGCACTTGGTTTACTGGTACGAGATCGGCTGGCACTACGACGAATATCCACCAGGGCAGTGGCAACCGTACCACCGCGGCTACGGCATTCTTACGTACGAAGCCTTAACCGAGCTGAGCAGTGACTTGCTGCGGGATGATGACGGAAGGTGTCCGTTTTGTTTTCGCAGCTTTAGAATATGCAGCTTAGCTAGAAGGTTTTATTTGGACGCTTGTACTATTCACTAGATTAGAACGCTTGTTCACGTAAAATATAAAGCTTCAAATCAATATTCAAAGCAAAGTTACCGGCGCGCATGTTTTGCCTCCTGAGTTTAACACGACTTCACCCTTTCTTGTGCCCTTCGCCCCATCGCCTACTCGTCTTCGTGCATTGACCAACTACGTTCTCCATTGGTTTTTCACGTGCTTTCGCGGACCACTACTAACCACAAGTCCCGGTGGCCGGCCCCCCAGTTCGGTTCAAAACATACTTCTCGCCAAGATCCCTAACTAACTTTCACATTATCCCTGGACACTCAGTCGCATATTTCCCAATGTGTGGTACCTGTGGAAAAACAATTACGTTAGTCCAAAGCCCAACAAACCGTGCAAACAACAATGTCGCTTTCGTACCTGAGTTACTGCTCTTGAAAGGTCAAGGCCTCAGCTCCAAGCCGTTGTTCCCTAGTTAGTGACAACCCATGTGCCACAACCAGGTCCGTAGGTGAAGGCGGTACATCACAGTAGTTGGGCAATACCGTAGCGCAACACTGGTGGAGAAGACAGAATTGAAACTTGTGGTTTACCCACTGACCATTCACCTTGCGCCGCCCCATGACCACCACCCTTGGGCCATCCTTTGAAAGGATGGGCTGGGATTGCTTGTGGGTCTTCGCTGTCACGCAACCCTTGCGGGACTCGGAGGCCGCGCATCTTGCTTTCCTACCGGTACCGGGCACCACCATCCATTGCCCGTAGGCCAGTTCCTCACTCCCGACACGATCGCCGGTGGTGAGGCGGGATCCCAGCGCCGTTAAGATGTCGTCGATCTCCTCCGTGGTAAACCCTGATTGCACGTAAAATGCATGTCCAGGTTTGAACCCCGCGCGGAATAGGAGGGTGGACAGGCACAAGCAAAGCTTCACCGAAGTCGACCTTCCCACGCGAGTCATCGTTTGGCGCCATGAGTAGCATGAGCAGCTGATGCGTTGTTGCGCCGCCCGGGCCAGATGACCAAATATCACCCGCGAGGGTTCACCTCGACCAGAGGACAAGGTGTAACTGCGGTCCAGGAAGCCGTCGTGTCTTCCACGTGCGGTTAAACGGACGGTGGGTTGGCCAACCTGTATCACTTTCAAGCGCTTGTCAGGCTGCAAGAACATGCGAGCCAACATTTGCGCGTGGCCTTTCGTGGTGCTTGTCTGGTACCGCACCTCGTCCAAAGACCTGACGGACACGCGGCGAGTGTCCACGTAGCGATGTTCGGAATGAAAGTGCACCGCGGTCTCCAAATATTGCACCACGAGAGCCTCGTCCACCTCTTGGGATGACTGCCAAACATAACGGGCGGCCGGGTCCTCGGTGTTTGGGTCGAACTGCCATTGGAACTCCAAAGGGTTCTCGAGGCATGCCCGCACCAACTTGATGGCTGGAGTCGGCGTTCCAGGCTCGTCGATCGTCACCCTAGTCTTAGTCCTCTTCCCCATCGATCGGACTTGGTTTGGTCGGTGACTGCGTGTCTCCGTCGTCACTGGACCAGGAGTGACATATATTTCACGCACCTCCTCAAGGACGTCGTACGCGGTGTGGCGTGCGCGTTGCATGGCGGTGTACACCCTTCGCCGCTCATCGTACAGGGTGTTCGTGCGGGAGTCCCGCTGGCTGTGGCCACCTTCTCCTACGTGCTCCAACCAGGCGGATTGAGTGATGTACGTCACGTTCTCCAGGTGCAAGAACTCGGAGGCCGGCAAATTCACGCCGATCAGTTTGCCGTCCTTGGAGAAGAGTTGCTCCGCCGGGTTAGCCCCTTTGCTTTGTGTGAAAAGCTGCAGGGTGCGTTCGCCTTCACCTTCGTAAAATAAAACGAGCGAAGACAAAGAGGATTGCACGCTCTTGCTCTCTTGCTCCATGATGATGTCGAAGAGGCGCGCACGTGCGTCCATCACACGTCTGGGGGCTTGTGCTTCGTACCACCGTGTGAACAGTGTCCGGAACTGGGTCTCCTCGAAACTCTTGTCCAAACACCGAGCGTGTATCCCCATGTTCGCAACGAGGTGCAAGTCACAGCCTTTCTCCAACGAGTTGCCCGCCTCGTCCCGCGTCATGTACTTCTTTCGGTCCTCCAGGCGCATGAACTTGTTGTAGTTCAAGCGGATGCCGATCCAGCCTCCGCCACCCGCGTCACGGACGAAACCGACGGGACGAAAGCAGATCTCACCTTTTGGGTTGGTCTTTACCCAAACCTCCTTGTCTCGATATTTCGCGAAGTCGGCGTCCTCCATGGCCACCGTCCGGCAAGCGTAGTCGATGCCTTGCCACATCTTCTCCTCATCCACACCGCGTTCACCCGCCGGCAACACGAAGGTTGCTAGTTTTATCAACCCAATTCCGGGCACGACCGTTGCAACCTTCTCGACAACGCGACCGTTAATGCAACTGTGGCCACCATCAGAACATGCGTAGCAACCGATGAACGGAGGCTTGCCGAGAATGCGGTCCATCAACAGCATGATCTTCGCGGGGGACCACGGCAAGTCCAGGGGGCACATGAACCAGTTCAGAGGGGCGGTGTCGAAAAGAAGAGTACGGTATCCCTTTGAGTCTAGGATCCGTTTCATTTCCTTGACCTCGTCATCAGCAGCACGCTCGGGGGCACGTTGAGTCGCACGGTGTTCTTTCATCACGTCGCGGACGGCGCGAGCGTCTTGCATTTCGCGGGCCACCTAAAATGGAACCATGCATTAAGAATAACATGTCCCCGACGTATAACGTAAAGGTAACACAAAAATAGGGCGATACCTTGTACACGTCGATGGGAGAGCCGTCCGGAGAGGAAAGCATCTTCTCGAAGGCAACCGTTGTGGCGGAGTTCTTCAGCTTCTCGGAAGTGAAGCGACCACCGAAAACGGGAAGGGCTTCTTTGATGGCGTCTTGGGTTTCTTTGGAAACAACGGCCTTCCCCTTTTTATCCATGGGTTGGCAGGCATGGGTGCCTTCGTGTCTAAAGAGCAGTAGGTGGCCTTCGGCTGCGGGAAGGTCGATGCGGACCAAAGTAGCCCGGGCACCACAGGTAATAACTTCCATGGGTTCTTGACACTTTTTGCATGGAGGGCCTTCAATCTGAAAGAAGAAAAGAAAAGCGTAAGGTCCTACTGGAAAAGTGGGGAAAGTGTACGGGAAAACCTTGGGATTAAAATACCTCAACGCCGAGGAAAGCGGAAGCGGAGCGTTTGCCACGTTGTTGAGAACTTGTCTGAACGAACTCTTTGTCATGGGTTTTAAAGAAAGAGCACTCCGTATTCCTGCAAAGTTTTTCTCCAAGGCAGTTTTGAAGTCGAACTTGAGAGTTGCAGTCCTTGACAGCATCTTGTCGGGTTACCTCCGCCCAAGTTGTGGCGCAGGCGTGGGACCAAGAACGGTTCGTGACATGGAAGTCAAGTTTGTTCAGCGGTAGACCGCCCTTCCCGGTTGGTTTAGGAAGAGGTGAGGACATGTGGTGACCAAAAGTTACATTGCCATCGACGTCGAAGGGGACCTTGTTCACACGTTTGCAATCTGCGGGCCACTTAAAAGAAGAGGCGTGACTGGAAGTCGAGTCGGACTTGGAAAGGTTTGTCGAAGCGACGGACTCCGTGGGCTTGGGCTTCGTGTTTGGTGAGAACCGGGGAGTCTTGCACTCGCCGGTGTAAACAATGTCTTCTTCATCGTCACGGTCATCGCTTTCGCTGTCGCTTACCAAGATTGGCATGTTGTCGTCGGTAGGAGTACCGTACACATTGTGCAAGAAGCCAGAGTGAACGGGAAACAGGTCCAAAGAGCAAGCAACGGAGTCATCGTACTCGGAGGTGACGGAAAGATCTTCTTTCTTGTCAAGACTAAAAACATTGCAAAGTGTGTCGCTAGTCACAAAAGGGTCTCCAAGATGCCAAACAATGGGAATTTCACGAACGACATCCCCGGTTTCAAGGCAGCGAAAAGTAACAAATTGAGTGGACATTGCATTAGCCCTAGGAAGTCGGTAAAATAAATGCACTCCCGAAGTGAAAGTGTCGAGGAGAGGCCTTAAAAAACTCTAGTCGCCAAAATAAAAGGCGACGCCGAAATAAAATCGAGTCGAGGCGACGGTTGGGAAATTTTCGAGTCGAGTCGAGAACGACACCGACCAAACGAGTCTAGCTGTTTCGGAAAGAGAGGCGAAGGAAAAAATCGAGTCGAGTGTCGAGTCGAGGCGAAACCTTCAAAATATTCGACTCGAGGAAACGCTTTGAAAATTTAATAAAAAAATTTCGAGGCGAAAAAAAAAATCGAGTCGAGAACGACACTGACCAAAGGAGTCGACGTGTTTCGGAAAGAGAAGTCGAAGAAAACCGGAAGACAGTTGAGAGCTAGTAAAGAACTCTAGCCGCCAAATAAAAAGCGCAAAGATTTAAAGTCAAAAGAAACAAGCAAAGATGCCTGCAAAAAAAGGAAGCACAAAGAAGTCCGGGGATGGCAACACGGAAAGGTTGGTTTACGCGGACGTGATGGAACAGCGTTTCGTTGAGCAGAAAGTGCTGAAGCTCGCTGACTGCTCTTTCGCTGACAACCCAAGAGGACACAATCACAACGGTGTCAACGTGGAGAAGTCCGTTGAGAAAAACGGCATCGACCTTTCCCAAACCATGATCTGGCGCCGCGCCAAAAAAGGAGATCCTAAGGCCCACGGGTAAGTTTCACTAAACCTTCTTCAAGAAGTGCGCTGACAAAAGGTAGAGGAGACAAGTGTGAAAAAGCGTTCATCGATGAACGCTTTTTAAAAAACACTGCTAAAGAAACAAGTGTTTTAACCGGTTTAAAAGAAAAGTGTTCATCGATGAACGCTTTCTTTATTTTGTTTCTGAAGCTTGAGTATTTTAAACTGTTTTTAAGAAAGCGTTCATCGATGAGCGCTTTTCTTAGTTTTCCTTGTATTTTTCCTAAAACTTTGCGCTTTGGAGTTGCAAAAGCTGCGATATTTCTGTGTGATTCAGCTTTTTTCTCAGGAAAAATACAAGGAAAACTAAGAAAAGCGTTCATCGATGAACGCTTTCTTAAAAAGAGTTTAAAATACTCAAGCTTCAGAAACAAAATAAAGAAAGCGTTCATCGATGAACACTTTTCTTTAAACCGGTCAAAACACTTGTTTCTTTAGCAGTGTTTTTTAAAAAGCGTTCATCGATGAACGCTTTTGCGTTCATCGATGAACGCTTTTCTTATTCAGCAAAAAAAGGTTAGTGCTTGAACTCTTCTTGGTTTTGCATGGTGACTTTCTTCTTGTTTATTTGCTGTTCATCTGCAGGTCTACTGACTCCCTTCGGGACTCTTGCTCGAAAGAAGAACATGCGGTGTCAGAGCGAGTGTTGCTTGTAGATGTTACATCCTCAGAAGATGAGGAAGATTCTTGCAGGAAGAACCATGTTCCCATTAGCTGGTATAATGTTCCAAACGTGGCAGTAGCTAAGAGGAGACTCAAGAATAAAAAAGACGCTGAGCGCAACGCAAAAAAACGTAGGACGCAATGTCCTTTGTGGATGCTAGACAGCCAGTGGTAGCTTTAGCTGAAGTAAACACTTTATATATTTTTTTATAAATAGTTTCTCTAACCCTTTAACCCATGTTCTTTGTCGCTTTAAATGGCGTGCTGTGTTTGTTTTTGTTTTCAGTAAGCGGTACATTGCCATTGACGGACATGGTAGGCACGAGTTTTTCACTCGTGCCTTCCAAGATGGCGCCGTGGTAGGCGGAAAAAAACTAGAGGCCCGGGACAAAAGGTTTCTGGAATGCAACGTCATCGTGGTGTCGGAGGACATCACGAAGGAGGAGGTTACATGCCTCGCCCTCTCGCGCATCGTCCAGAACGAGAAGGGGTCCAAGAAAAAAACTTTTTTCGACGACTACACCTCCTTCAAATGGCTGATGTCCTCCATTGACAAGACCGTGGCCAAACCACAGAAGTTGGTTGTTTTGTTCTCTCACATCGACCCTTCGTTATACTCGTTGATGTTCTTCAAGAGGATGGCCCACATCCACGAAAAGGTGATCGGGCCCGACGAGCGGCTGGAGGCCTTGCTTCGCGAGAACTGCGAAGCTTTGGGGAAGGATTCCCCCTACGGCTTCAACTCCTTGTTCGACAACAAGGAATTCCAACGTCTTAATCCGACACAAAGATATCAGGTACGGTGGAAGCCGGTCTTTATTTTATTGTGTTACATGCAACCATCACGCCTGAAGACAAACACATGTCTCAGGTTTTCCTGAAAGTGAACGAGAACGTCAAGTTCGCCGTGAAGGACGAGAATGGCGAGCTCCACTTGAAGAAGAAGAAGCAATGCGCGACTTTGGGCTTCGTCGGAACCACACGCGCCTTCACGGACTTGTGTTCGTTTGTGCTGCTTCGTCAAGAAGTCCGCTCACAGCTAGAGCTTCAAAGCTCTAAGGGGAAGGCGAAAAAAACTGAAGAGGCGTCCAAGTTCTTGGAGGACATGAGCGCCGGAAAGTAAGTCCATCTACCACGGTTTGGTTAAAGCCGTGAACTATTTTTTTATGCGGAAAGGTGATGGGTGTTAAACTTTTGTTTACAGGTACGATGGTACTTTCTTCGACGCCAACGAGACTTGCTCCAAGACCAGTAACTTGCCTCGCTTGAACCGGGATGTCGAGCCGAAAGTCGTGCAGGACATGCTGAAGAAGCACAACGAGATGGTTGAGTGGGAGGAGACTGCTGTGGAGGCTCAGGAGAGTGGCGTCGAGACCCTTGCGGAAGTTGCGGCTGGTGAGACGGGTGGGGATGTTGAAGAGGAAAAGGACGAGACGCAGGAAGGTGCGTCGGTTGGGGATGATGACGAGGTAGGCGATGGGGATGAGGAGGTAGAAGGTGAGGAACCGGTTGGTGAGGAAGATGGTCAGGAGAACGAGGAGGAGGAGAACGAAGAGGAAGAGGAGGGCGATGAGGAGGAGGATGGAAAGTTTGACTTTGAAAAGGAGTCGGATGAGGTTCGTGAAACACGTGAAGATCGGAAGCGGAAGAGACAGGAAGTGGCGGATTGGTTTGCGGCGGAGGACGCGGGGGAACATGTCCCAAAATCAAAGAAGCAGAGACAGGATCTAACTAAGAAGAGGGCGGAGATGGGGAAGCTACGTCAAGAGTTGCAGGCCTTTGAGGAGGAGGATGCCGCTTACGCGGCTTGGCTTAGCGACAAGGAGAAACAGAAGGATGAGCAGGACATGGAGGACGGCCCGGCCCCCTGCGCGGAATGGATGAAGCCTTGGGTTGGGGTGTCGCGAGGGAACCCGGACTACGAAGGGTTGCGACAATGGAAGATGGCAGGCGGAACGCTCCGAAATGGAACGCAGCAGAAGGGACCGGTGAAGGAGAGCATTGAGATTGGGCAGTTCTTGAAGATGAATGAGGAGGCGTTGAAGCCTGGTGTACGGCATCATGTGCACAATATTGTGTCCGTGGAGGTGCCGAAGGTGGTAGCGGTGAAGAACCGTGGCGTGACGCGTGGCACGAAGGTGAAGGATGAGAAGGTGGAGTACGTCTTGGAGTTAATCCATCAACACGGACACGCCGAGTCTGAGAAGTTGTTGGTGTTGACATCGGTTGCCATGAACTCCCAAGGCATCCCGCTGTTGCAGCTGTACTTCGGCGAAGCTCTCGGGGCCATGGACGTCATCACGCACAACGCGGCGGAAGATAAGTTTTGTGTGGCGGCGGTCATCACGGATGTTCCGTGGGGCCATGAGAGCAAGACCGGGTACAACACGAAGGTGGATTGGGATGCGTTCGCAGTCAAGTTGGACGAGCTGTGCGCGAACAACGATGGCAAGTCGGAGGTTCATAAATACGCCGATCTGGGAAAGGTGGACGGAGACACCATTGTGTGTGCCTTAGGCGACAGTGAAGCCCTTCGAGCTTTGGAGGCGGGCTGGAAGGCGTTGAAGCACCCGGTAGGATCGATGTAACACTTGTTGCTTTGAAGGCACCCTTTTATTTTTGTTTTTTTTGTTACGTTTCTTAAAGGGAGGGAAAAGGGGGGAAGGATCACAGGTGTACAAGACAATGCCGGGGTACATCGTGACGGAGGGGAACCGCAACAACGCGACTTTCACGAACACTCCAAAGTCCGTGGGACACCAGTACACGACTTTTGCACGGAAGCTGGAGGCTCCGAAGTTGGACTTCAAGACCAGCATCCAAACCAGGGGGCAGCAATGTAAGGACCTTGACTTTGATTATTTCCCGCTGAATTGTTGGACTGGAAACATTTTGCGTGCCCTAAGTTACCAAGAGGTGAAGGCTTTTGAGAAGGCCTTGGAAAAGCACCTGGCTGAGAGCTGGGAACCAAGCTGGAAGGAAATGGATGAGGAGCAGAGGATGGACATCGTTCAGACCGAGGTAGAACATCAGGCACGACCTTTCCAAGCTGTTCAAGTGCAGGATACCTTCAAGCACGATTGCGCCGTAGTGGGATGCTTGAAGGGCGGTAAGCCCTGCGAAGAGCATGGCAAGACCTTGGTGGTGGGACAGAAAAAGGTGGAGCTCATGGAGCTGTTGGTGGAGCGGTACACAACCGACATCGACATGGTGGTGCTGGACCCGTTCATGGGAAGTGGTGCGTGTCATTGTGGATGCATTGGTTTTGTCGCGAGGGACACGCCGGGGTATTGAAAGATGTTAAGTGTTCCGCAGGAACCACTGGGATTGGAGCGCTTCGCATGGGACGCGCCTTCATCGGCGTGGAGAGGAAGCGTGCAAACTTCATTAGCGCGGTGCACTATTTATCTCACGCGGTGTTCTGCTGCGCGAAGCGCCATGTGGGGGATCTTGGATTGAGTGAGCCGTACCGGAAGATGAAAGTGACAAACGTGAAGTAGAACATCGAAAGTTCGTGAAAGTTAGTTAGGGATCTTGGCGGGGAAAGAAGTATGTTTTGAACCTAACTGGGGGGCCGGCCACCCGGACTTGTGGTTAGTAGTGGTCCGCGAAAGCACGTGAAAAACCAATGGAGAACGTAGTTGGTCAATGCACGAAGACGAGTAGGCGATGGGGCGAAGGGCACTAGAAAAGGTGAAGTCGTGTTAAACTCTGGAGGCAAAACATGCGCGCCGGTAACTTTGTTTTGAATATTGATTTGAAGCTGTATATTTCATGTGATGTTAAGAGCGAAAAGTTTAGGTCTAAGGAAGAATAAAGTATACCAGTCCACAATGACGACAACTTTTAATATACGAAAGACTAGTGGCTGAATGTAAAGTTTATCTACAAACCACACACGGCTTACATTTTATACCAACCAATTCTTTAAATATTTCCAGTCTAAACAAGCTATAATGTTCGCCTACGTCTCACATCGGCATGAGGTGCAAAGTTGCTCGAAATGTTCAGAGTTTCTGAACGGCCTAGAACAGTTACACCTCGGTTGGTCCCAGCGGCGGGGACAATTGAGCATGGTGAAAAGCGTCCAGTGACATCCCGGAGTCCCGCCAGGAAGGTCTGCTGGGACAATCATTGTCCGCGGTGTTGTCCACTCGTTGCCAGCACGGTCGGGGTAGGCTCCATCGCGCGCCATCAGTTCAAAAACTAAATGCGAACGCGTGCGACGGACGAAGCGCCAACTGGCGAACCCGGCGTCTCTTCTTCCACGTTCCATGTTGCGCACGTTGTAATGAGTTGAAAGGCGCCACTGCTCAAGCTGGCAATCGTTACAGCGCAAGTGTTGAATGTTGTGGGTTGCAATCATCTCACGGTCATGAGGTCCGGCAAGAAAGTAGTCAACAAACTTGTAAACGGAAGGCATGTTGTCGTGTGACTTTTAATTGTGCGGTGTAGGTTTTTAAGGGTTTGCGCGATTAATGTTTTTAGTCCGCGTTTGTGCTTTATTTAAGAGAAGTCCTGGCACGCGCCGTAAACTCGAGTTCGTGAGCTAGCGGTTGTAGGTTGTTTTATGCCGGGAAGAAGATAAAAAAAAACGGGGCAAACACCAAAAAAAATAGGGACGAAGTGAACAAAAAATATTCCTGAAATTGCAAAGAAATCGGGGTTTTTTGAAGAAATTTCAAAAAATTTAGAAAAACCCCCAAAAAGGGCATATAAAACTAGAAAAAATAAAAGGGGTTCATCGATGAACCCCCAAAAACATATTTCATAAAAATCAGACGTATAAAGTGTGATTTTGCTACCGAGTTTCGAAAAAAATTTTGAAGCTGGAGAATGCGTGAAATATGGTACAAATTCAATGGAAAATTTGTGTTTTCTTAACACAAAAAACCCCATAAACTTTCCTTAATTCAGGCTGACAAAGATGATTTTTTTAGTTAAAATCAGGAATATTTCTTAAACCCTAAAACAACCGGGAAATTGAATAAAATTACATTCAACTCGGGAAAATCTTAAACCCTAGATTCGGTCAAATTTTCGATTTTTTCAGGGCCTCCCCTTGTAAAACTCCCCAACACCCAAAAAGGCCTGAAATTCATATAAAACTAGAAAAAATAAAAGGGGTTCATCGATGAACCCCCAAAAACATTTTTCATAAAAATCAGACGTAAAAAGTTTCATTTTGCTACCGAGTTTCGAAAAAAAATTTGAAGCTTAAAAATGCGTAAAATATTATACAAGTTCAATGGAAAATTTATGTTTTCTTAACACAAAAAACCCCATAAACCTTCCTTAATTCAGGCTGAAAAAGATGATTTCTTTCGTGAAAATTAGGAATATTTCTTAAACCCTAAATCAACCGGAAAATTAAATAAAATTACATTCCACTCGGGAAAATCTTAAACCCTAGATTCGGTCAAATTTTCGATTTTTTTAGGGCCTCCCATTGTAAAACTCCCGAACTCCCGAAACTCCCAAACTCCCCAATTGCGTTTGGTGTGCACGGTGATCCACGGTATTGGTATACTGAAGCTGGCTACTTTTCCTTTACCGGGCGGAGAACGGGGGGAGGACGAACAGAAGATGTGGGAAGGTTATGACCATGTGATTGCGGTGCGGGCAAAGGAAGACGTCGAGGGGACACTCTTGCCCAAGGACGCCTGCTTGAAAGAGTTCAACGGCGGTACCCCGAAGTTTCGCCCGTTCTGTATAGTTCGGGACAGTGGAGGGGGAGGGTGGGCCGGCGCACGGCTACATTTCAACAAGCACCTACCGGTGAAGGACCGGCGTGCGGTAACCATCACGGACGAGGAGGGCGAGGAGATCGAGAAGGACTGTGAGCTTCATGTGGCGAAGGCAGTGGGTGTGCACTGCAAGTGGCTAACCGACGACTTCGAGGAAGACCAGTTCATTCGCCTGGTCTACGCCTGGCTGCACGCGCTAGCCCCACGGAAGGTATTGGTCCCCTGTAAAACCTTCATCAACCTGCTTTTAGCTCGCCAACCCTGACGTGTCTTGGTGTTGAGCAGGTGATGGATAGTCGTAAAGCGTTGGTCTTGTTCATCGAGCAACAGTCTCGGAAGGACGTGGAGGACAACTTGACCCAGTTCATGGCCTTCTACGAACGTGAAGCACAAGTGCACAACGATGCATGCACTTCTTCAAGAACAAGGGCGCAAACCTGGCCGAGCCTTTGATTGGACGTGACAAGAAGATTTTCGGGGAGATTGTCTCAATGTCGGAGTTCTTTTCGGTGACGTGTGTCAGCTTCATCCAACAGAGTCACAAGCTGCAGTACATGCTACAAGGAGGTCACGAGTCAAGGGAACACGGGCGTACAGGTACACTGTACCAAGAGCGCCGGGAACAGTTCGAAGCTGCTCGTAGGGGACGCCACTTCAGCTATGATGTTTTGGAAGAGTTCCGAGAGACTTACTTGGATAAACCAGCTGACACCTCGGAGACGCGCAACCACCGACCGGACACACAGCGCAGGTTTCCAAAGAAGAGGCGTCTGACCATGGACTTGACCGACGCGGAGCCATGCATTCGCATGGCTCGTAAGATTCCAGAGAGCGGTGAGTGGGAATGGTCGGTGGATGCTGACCGCAACAACAATGCTGCTGATCGGTCCTGGATTGATTGTTTCTTCCCAGATGAACAAGGACCTTGTGACGGAGTACTTGATGGAGGCACACATTCACTCGACGGACCGACTGGGGGGCAGGCGCATGTCTGTTGGCACTCTTGGGGAAGTACGGTACATGCTGAAAACAACGAAAGGCCAGGCCAAAGTGTTGGCCGACCTGTTTTTGGGGGAGATCAAGCTGAAGGTGCTGCAAGTGGGGGCACCCACCCCACGCCCTACCAGGTTCAACGTGGTGAATGGCATCCTTGATCTAAGCTTCACGGTTGCGGCACAGGGGGGTGCTGGGCAGCAAGTGGTTTTTGGGTACCTGGAGGCCGCACGTGACATCCACTTTGGGGAGAGGGGGGCCTCCCAAGTACGAAGTCGACGCATCTCTTGCAGCTGCAAGGCTTGGACTAACTTAATGGGCAGGAACGCCCGCAGTTCGGCGGTACATTGGTGTGTGCACATCTGTTTTGTGCTGAAGGAAGCAGGATTCTCTCCGGGACATGCCTTTTACATTCAGGCAGGCTTCACGAACAATGAAGTGCAGTACATTCTGGAAGAGCTGGCTAAGGTCAAGATTACCCCCACATCTGAGGTGGGTGCTGGTGGCAGGGGATAGCAACAAGGCCAGTGGATGCTGGTACCGGGTTCAGGTCGGCAGGCTTCTTGTGCTGCGGCACTAACCGTGCAGCAAGGCTGTGCCACACAGAAAGCACGTGCAAAAGACGAAGGCAGGAGTGTGAAGCAACCGGTGCTGGATGCCGACGCGCCTAGGGTGGCGGTGCAAGGGAGGCGGGAGGTGAATGGCAACTGGCACGGAGCGGTCGCACGAGTGAGATGGCCGAAATCTATAATCGATGATATCCATGGAATCGCTATATCGGACTGCGATCGCAATGGAATCGCATGAATTCTAAGGACTTTGCGAAAAAAAAATTCAAGAAAAAATATTTTTTCAGGGTGAAATCGCCAAAAAACCGTTGTTTTTAGCTTGTTTTGGCGTTCTACATCATTACGCGGGTGAGGAGTGCAGCGATTCGTGGAATTGAGGGGTTTCACATATCACGTAATGAATCCTGATGGTCACCGCAATTTGAAATTTTTTAAAAAATATTCTTTTGGGCCCAAATCGGCCGAAAATCGCCTTTTTTTGCCTGTTTTGGCCTGTCGCGGGCCTGTTTTGGCGTTCTACGCCACTCCGCGCGTGTGGAGTGCACATATTCGTGGAAATGAGGGTTTTCATATATCACCTAAGCACTCCTGATGGGAATCGCAATTTGAAATTTTGGAAAAAAATATTTTTTTGGCCCAAATTTCAACAGAAATCGATTTTTTTGGCCTGTTTCGGCCTGCCGCGGGCCTGTTTTGGCGTTCTACGCCACTCCGCGCGTGTGGAGTGCACACATTCGTGGAAATGAGGGATTTCACATATCAACTAAGCAGTCCTGATGGGAATCGCAATTTGAAATTTGGATGAAAAATATTTTTTGGGCCCAAATTTCAACAGAAATCGCGTTTTTTTGCCTGTTTCGGCCTGTCGCGGGCCTATTTTGGCGTTCTACGTCACTCCGCGCGTGTGGAGTGCACATATTCGTGGAAATGAGGGTTTCCACATATCACCTAAGCACTCCTGATGGGAATCGCAATTTGAAATTTGGATAAAAAATATTTTTTTAGCCCAAATTTCAACAGAAATCGATTTTTTTGCCTGTTACGGCCTGTCGCGGGCCTGTTTTGGCGTTCCACGCCACTCGGCGCGTGTGGCGTGCACACAATCGTGGAAATGAGGTTTTTCACATATCACTTAAACACTCCTGATGGGACTCGCAATTTGAAATTCACCCAAATCGATTACAGAATTCTTGTTATGTTGGCATATTTTGCGTGGGCCCTGTTGGGCGTTATGCACAACACGCCGAGACTAGATGCTATTCAGCATGGTGTTGTTTGGGTTCTAAGAT